>NCTC01003559.1:69458-212586 GCA_002319775.1 Fagopyrum tataricum
TAAGATTAATCTTAACAAGAAAATAACATAAGTGAAAATAAAAACCTTAAAAATGACCTCATCTTTAATCATACCATCTCCGTCCTTGTTCTTAATCCAGTTGAATAGTTGCTGCCGTTCATTTTTTTTCAACAAATTCCCATGTGGTTGTTTGGGCAGTTTAGCGGGCTTCCTGTAAGGAGTCTTCTTCCACTTACTATCTTTGCGTTCTCTTAAACCCTTCCTACATGGAACATTGAGTTCTACATGTTCCTGAATAACAATAGCGAATTATGTATCAAATTAAAACACATAATACTAAATTTAAAATATAGAAAACATTGAGTTTATTACCTCATTAATTTCTTGACATATTTCTTGTATCATTTCATCATCTACAACTTCTTTCTTTTCTAATTCTTGAACCTTTTCAGAACTCGTAACAGCTTCATGTGCAATAGGATTGGATGTAGAATTCACAAATTCATTAACCAACTCTTTCACTTTTTTTTTTTTCCCAATCTTTTGCTTGAAAGATATATAGTAGAGTCTAGCTTCTCATACAATGTACCCATATCCCTGGAGTACGTCATCAACTCGTCGATCATCATTGCCTGTTCCTCTACCTTCTCAGACAATTTGTTTTGTTCAATTTGTATATCTTCAAGCTTGTAAAAAATTTGAGACACCCAAACAGGCTGATCTGTACCGGACCTGAAAATATATTAACATTAAGGATGGAAGCAGTACATTAATATGCATGAATAATATCTGAACAGTAAAACACACATACACAAAAATAAAACCACAAAAACTAACTTTTTTTTTCTGCAGGAATATTTGCTTGAACAACTTTGTTCACAAGAGCATTAACATCAACACTCGCTGCTTCAAAATCAGGTACATCAGTTTGCTTAGGTGATTGGGGGGTAAATGGTTCATTTCCCTTCAATGACAGTGTAGGGTTCCTACACACAACAATATGTACAGAAGTAGTAAAATACCACAACAGTTTAAACACAAAGAAGGTACATAAATATAAGAAACAACTTTAGTTTGTACAAAAGAATTATCACAATGTACAGAAATAAAAAAAATGTAAATCTCTGAAAGAAGGACAGAGGATCTAGAGACAAACACTACACAAAACATAACAATAAAACTAAATATGTAAAGAACTTACTGTTTATCTTCAGACATTTCCACATTAACATCAACAACACTAGATTGTTCACAAACAGGTACATTAGTTTGCTCTGTTGATGTAGGAATCAATGGTCGTCTCCCCTTCAAAGTCAGTTTGTTTGACCTACACAATAACATATTAAAATGGTAAGAAAATGTAAACGAAGGAAAGCAATTATGTGTAAAGAAGTACACATTTGCTCCACATGCACAACGCACACAATATAAACCACTCTACTCAAGTATAGATATGTACACAAAATGCACACAACAAATAACAATAAAACTAAAGAATTACATAATTTACTGATTATGTGCATACCTCTTCACATGAACATCAACACTAGATTCTTTAGAAACAGGTGCAGCAGTGTGCTTTGTTGATGTAGGAAGCACTGGTTCTTTGACCTTCAAAGTCACTTTAGGGTGCCTATAAAAAAACATACACAATCGTAAGAACTGAAAGCAATTGTATATATGTACAGAACCACAAAAGATAGCAAACAAAACTACACATGTAAATAGCTTACTGTTTTTCTCCTGAACTCTTGGCTTTGGCAAGTTTCTTCTATGAAACAGAAACATCAACACAAGTTTCTTCAGCACCAGGGACAACAGGGTGGTCAATTGCTTGAGGAACTAATGGTTCTTTCCCCTTTGAAGTCCTTCTAGAATATCTACACAATAATAATAAAATGAAGTTAGATAAATGAAATAATTGTGTAAACATAAATTAGATGTGTACATAATTTGAATTTGAATATTAGATGTTCAACAGTGATGGTGGTGATTGAGGAATAGTAGATTCAGACTTCCTCTTTCCCAAAGAAATGGAGGAAGCAACCACAGTTTTATCAGCTTGAATCACACAACCTACAACCTTTGGTGGATTCACAAAGTCATCATCATTATCATGACTTTTCTCCTCAACAACATGGTCAGACTTCTTAGCTTCTTTTCTAAAATAAAAATAGAAATAAATCAAACTAATTACAACTTAAATATATGAAGACAAAAAACACAAGCAGATGTCTATATACCTTGACAAGTCATCTTTATCTTCCTCATTATTAGGCTGACTAACAACAACCTGCATATTAGAAAACCCAAGTTCAAACAAAAGATCCAACCTTGGATCTTCACCTCAATTTTCCACCAATTTGTTTCATCATTCTCTTGATGACCATGAACCGTCTTAATATCATCTTTGGTAAGGTCTTTCACAAGTGACTTTATGTCCCCATAACCAAGAAATTGTCTTCCCTTTATCGACTTTGAAACAAACTTCACACATAAAGGGACCTCTTCTGTGTCCTTGACTATGGCAAACGGGGTTGCAAGCTTAGGAATGCAATGGAAAGCCAATATCTGTGACAGTAAAACAAATTTATACACTTTTAGAATCCATATACACAAGTAAATGAAGAAACAGAAATAACAGAAATAACCTGGAGGGCTAGGGGAAAGCCACCAATATTGTAGCCTCCACTAGGTCTAACTTTCGTTGGCTCACATGTTTGCAAATACCTCTTAGTCTGTAAAAAGGCAAACCGACCCCATGGATATGCATCAAACATGTCCAGGTTGCTTATTAAATTAATTGTGTTGAGTCACCATAGTTTCTTATCTTTGGCCACTAAAACCCCTTCGACAAAGATAATGAGAGTTATCTTGTACTTATATGGAGAATCTTTAGGCTCTTTAAAAAACAACTCTTCCAGTCTTGCATTTGTACACCTCTCCTGACCAACAACAGACTTCATATCCACAGGCTCCATGTTATCCACATCAGTTTGCTGGTCATCACTACAAAGCAAATCAGTAATCTCTTGAAATTCTGTAAGACCAAACCTAATTAAGACCTCGTTAACTGCAAACCACATGGAGTACTTTCTCTTTGTCATGATCTCCTCATGAGAAAGAAATGAATCATCTGGTTTGACATTTTTAGGTTTGTGCTCATTTCAATAATTGGAGCAAAAATACCATGTTTTAGCTTGTAGCTATCTTCAGGAGATAACTCTTCTAAAATTTGGGGGATGAGTTGCAACCTACAAAATCAGTTTATCCTCACATTTTCATTCCTCGAGTTCTCCTCGTACTTATAAGTAAACTGCAAAAGTACACATAAGGGGTTTATCACACGCACATATGGGCAATTGGACATTATGTATGTAGAAATTGAGTACATACTAACCTTGACATGGTCGTCAGAGTCTGCATAGAGTTTCACAATATCTTGTGTGCATGAAGTTTGTACACAAGCCTGTTTGAGTAGTTAATGTGCAATGAAAGCATTAAAACGTATTAGAATATAATATATACACAATTTGTACATAAAAAACGCTTGTTTACATATACACAATAAAGAACATGATAATGAAGGCGGTCAAACACAGTATACATACAGAAACTAAAAATAAAATATGAATATTATATGAAACACACGAAAATATAACAGCAAAAAAACACAAATACAGTAACAAAACGTATACACAAGTAGTACACTTAAAAACCCCAAAAAATATACAGAGTGATACAAGCAAGAAGAGTACATACTTGTTGAGATGATCCAACACTTTTGTCAGCATCAGATGGTAACTTCTTTCTTCTTTTAGCCATCATTTTCGATCTAGCCATTTACTGTACAAGGAAATAAACAATTTATTATATAAATAAACATGCATGCTATCTATATGATACATAATGCCATCTAGTAACTTATAGAACTTAGATAGAAACCGAACATCTACATAAATCGTCTTTGATACACATGTTGACGAAATCAACAGTAAAAAAAGCTTAAATATCACAAGAGACGATAACAGTGAGAGTGCAGTGGATGTATGTAACTCATTTTTTTAAAAATCAGAAACAAACTTAATCCTCCAAAGAAATGAAGAAACCATAAGAAGGTTACGAAAAGACGAAAAAGTATGAACCAAAGATTTAGCAGTAACTAAAAAAGGGAGATGAAGATGAAAATGCAGCAAAATATTTCTGTAGATGAGATTATTGATAATCGAAACAATACATTTAGTGACGGGAAGAACTTCAGTGGGGAGAGAAGAGTCGCCGGTATTTTCGACGGTTAGGGTTTAGAGGAAGAAATCGAAACGACGGGAGAAGACTGAATGATGGAGAAATGAAAGGATGCGGGGTTTGAAGTGGCTGCAATATAATCGGTGCTGGGTATAATCAAATCATTGGGGAAATACAGTTTTACCCATTAACGATCCAATAATCACAATTTTTCCATCGCCAGTTAACACATCCATTTAATTACAAAAATACCAATGGCCTACTTAGTACCAAGTTTACAAAAATGGATGTCGGACCTCATTTTTCTCAAAATATTTTAGCCATGAAATCTTATATATCATTAATATATATATATATATATATATATATATATATAATATAATATAATATAATATAATATAATATAATTAGTGAAGAGTACGGGTGATGGTGATGGGTACGGGTGGTGGGTCGAATGATGAGTCGGGTGATGGGTCCTGAGACGCTTACCTGTATCCAACCCACCCCATCACCCGTTGCACCCATCACCCGAGTTTCACCCGCATGTTAACGGGTTTTCACCCGTTTTTCGGTGCAAGTTTTCAGACATTCATTGGATGCGGATGAGATTGTCATCCCTACTTAGGATGTATCGGTTTTTTGCAAATGGAGGAGACAAGCCTTTTTTTGGTAGTTTTTATATGGTTCATCCTCAGCTGCGTCTTTACCCCTTAAAATATACATTTATTACCCATGTTTATCATCCAATTTTCCTTTATTTTTAAATCTATAAAATCAGGGCCCTAGTTTGTATCAACGATACAAAAAATGCCTTATTATGTCAATATTTTCAAACATTTAATCAAATGAAAGGCTACAAATGAACTAAGATCCAATTTGTCAAAAATATGATTCTCAAAAAAGAAAAATAAGCGTTACGAGTTGGACTTATTGATATACCGATGAACAATGAATTGTAGAGGAAGAAGAGGAGATTGAGATGAAGCGGAAAATGCAAGAGGAAGGCCATTGCCTTCACAACACCTTGTCATATGGCACTAATCAAGGTAGTATATACATTTGTGTGGAGCGGGATCGGGGAGTGAACATAAATCCGAGGAAGGAAGAGTGGACGGAGCAGGATCGGGGAGTGAACATAAATCCGAGGAAGGAAGAGTGGACGCGAAAAGTTGCATAAGAGATAGAGGATAGATAAGAAGAAGATGTATTTGTACGGCTTTGTTTGTAATTTTGAGTACAAAAAGGTATATATAATTGTTCTTAAAAGAAAAAAAAAACATACTTTTCATTAAAGTGAATGGCATCTTTGATAAAAGAAATTGTCACTCTAGCTATAAAAAAATTGAGAAGGATAATAATATGATAAATCAACATTGACCTTATGTTTAATATTAGGTTAAATAAAGTTAAGTATGTATATCACTATTGTGAAACCTTATAAAGGGTTTTAAATGCTATCACTTTGATAAAACATATCAAATTCACAATTAAGAATCCATAGTGGAAATTTATGGACTTGTAATTTACCTAGTATTTTTTTTTTAAGAAACCCTAGTATTTTGGACACTGATAAAAGCTCATCAACATAGTCAATCAATAAAGCTGGTGTAAAATTCATAACCATAATTATTGATAATAATTTGTAGGGTTCGTCTCGGGTTAATATTCAACATTTGTGTTAAAAATAGAAGAATAAGATCTTCACCTGATAATCAAATGAGAGGTAGTAGAGCAAAAACATAAAAATTATGAATTATTATGATCATAAAACCAACTAAGAAAAAAAAAAAAGATATCGGTACAAAATAAAGATAAAATTGATAAATAGAAAGCAACGCCTTAATACATAGATCAATAAGTTGACCGGATTTCAACTTCCGGCCTATATTCAATGTTGAAGAAGCTTTTGCAACATACTATGTATTTCTTCAAATTTTAGCCTCATTTTGCCGGTGAATAAAAAAATCAACAGTTCATCTAAACCTAGGAAGAGCAAACTCCAAAAGCGTACATCTTTGTTCCTCAACATACTATGTATTACTAAAAGACTTTTTCTTTTATATAATATAATATTTCATATTATTGCATATCTCTTCTAAGCACATGTTACTTACCATCTAACTTTTAGTGAAAACGCAGGGGGTGATTTGATAGAGCACCGGTTCTCTCTCACATCGATTTTATTTCTCTATGTTAAACATTCACACAGTCCCAATTCCCAAACAATCGGGATCGGGATGATTGAGAACCAAAACAACAAAACATAATATTGGGTATTTTTATTTCCTCTTCATGCTTCAAGTATTTACTATTTGCTGGTACTTGTTTAGATTTAATATGTTAAATAAATATATTAAAAATATTAAATCTATCATATTTTATTTTTCTATATCATATAAAATTCATAAGTTCATATATATATCAATCTTGTTGTAACGCCCGGAATTTTATTAATTTTATTTCGGACTTAGAGCGCCTTGTAGGTTATCTTGTAGGTCCGAGATGCTGAGTGCCGGGATTTATTCCTAAGAAAATCCCGAGTTGACTCATTTTTTTCCCTTTTTTCCGCGTTCCGACCTTTCGTTCCGAGTCGAAGTGACAAGGGGTCATTTCCGACCCCTCGTTCCGGGCAAAAGAGGACAAGACAGCTGCTGTCCCCTCACTTTGCAGCCCTTGTCCCCCTCCCTCTCTCTCCTCTCTTTCTCTTTCACGTTCATTTCTTCTCCCACTCTTCCTCTCATGGCTTCCTTTCTCTTCTTCCATTTTTGTGTAAAGATCTTGGTGCTGGACAGCTTGAGGAGGCTCCAGATCTGTTGTGGTAAGCTTCTCCCTCTTCCTTCCTTCTTTTCCATGGCTGCTCATCCCTTTCTTCTTCCCTCCTTCATCCATAGCCATGGATGAAGCTTTTGAGAGGTTTTACTCAAATCTTTGCATGCTTGTGTTGTTAGCTCGATTAGGTCGTGGAGAGGAGTCTAGGATCAGTAGTTGGCGTTTGGAGAAGACCCAGCAAGGAAAAGAGGACCTTAGAACCAAGGATCCACGATCGAGACGAAGAAGACGAGCTTCTGCAGCGTAACCGCGGAGCGGATCATCACGGCCGCGGGCGCGGACGGCCGCAGGGGCGGCTCAGCACGGCCGCGGGAGCGGAACAGCTTCGCCGCGGGTGCGGCTCGGCATGGCCGCGGGGGCGGCGGAAAGCTCACGGCCCAGCACAGCCACGGGTGCGGCTTGGCATGGCCGCGGGGCGGCGGCAGACTCACGGCCCAGCACAGCCGCGGGTGCGGCCGGCAGCGCCGCTGGGGGCGGCTCCATCGCCGCGGGTGCGGTCGGCAGCACCGCTGAGGGCGGCTTCTTCCGCCGCGGGTGCGGCTGGCAGCACCGCTGGGGGCGGCTCCTGGTTCTGCAGGGGCGGCCTCTGCTCCGCCGGGGCGCCAGCTTGACTCCGCGACTGCGTTTCTTCGACAGTAGGTTCCTCCTCTCCCTTCCCCTTCGTTCATTCCTTAGTATTGATGTTGGATCATGTTAGTAGCATGCCTAGGATGGATCTAGAGTAGCTTGGAATGCCACTTAGTGGTTGTGAACCTAGGAGCCCTTAAGGCTCGATGTAAGTGATGGATATGAGCATGTGAGCATGATGGACCTTCTAGGCTAGCTTGTGCCTCTTTGGTTAAGGATTACTCTTGTGGAATTATGGACTATTGTGGGCTATTGCATGTGTGGAGAGTGTGATGAATACTTGATACCTAGGATGCATTCCTAGTTTGAGGGTTAGGTGATCTTGCATAGATCACTAGAGTGAAGTCTAAGACTTCTTGAGTGTGAGTATGTATTGATATGCATATCTCTTGTGAGCAGGTTGTGGGCTTCCTCCTTAAGGAAGCAAGAGTGTGGGGACTTGAGTGTGGTGACGAGGTAAGTCTCCGGACTTACTTAACTCGTATTTTATGTATTAGCGTTGATGTGTGTTTGGTGGTGTGTGTGTTATGTTATGTTATAACAATTAAACCGGTAATTAGGACCACCGACTTTATATATATATATGTGTTGGCCCAAGTGTATAATAACGGGCGGTGACATCATCTGCCTAGCCCTGGCGGGGTCTAGGAGGTTATCGGCGACGAGTCCGGCGGGTATACGGGCGGATGCATCCGCACCATTCCTTGTCGGTAAGGGACCGAGGCGAGACCACTGGGGTCTCGTGTCACAACGGAAGTTGAATTAGAACGGAATACGACTTAATAATAAAAAGATAATAAACCGGACTTGTGTGATTTATGTTTTTTGCTATATATGTGTTTGTGCCTTCACCTCTTTTCTAATGCCTAGAATATGAGCTAACGGTTTTAAACCGTGTTGTAGATGACTTGCAGGTTAGGGACGCCGCCGAGTGAGGTGGAGGAGTGGACAGTCGGGGTCTCCGTACATTATAGGACGGGGATGGTTTTGGGTCATGTTGTATATCGTTTGTTTGGGGATGTTGTTATACGTTTTAGACTTTCGGATCGGGTTTGTGTTGTTTTGAGGACTCGACTGAGTTTCCACTTTGTATTTGTTACTTTTCGTTTTCATATGCATTAAAAACGGTTTTTAGTTTTCGCCTTTATTTGTGCCTTGTTGGAAGGTCCGGTGAAATTGTTGTCAGGCTGAGGATCGGGACCCATTGTGAGGTCTCGTCCGTAGCACCCCGAGTCCCGCGGATTTGGGGTGTTACCCTTGTTAAATATATTTGTATTTCTTATATGTATATAACTGTAATAGTTTAGTAATATCTTCATGAATAAATTTTTACTTAAATAATTAACTCATCGTAAATGTGACAAATCTTTATAGTTATTAATCAAAAAGTATTTTGCGACCACCAAGTTTCCATGTAATTCAAAGTTTGACTTTTTATGTCTTTTATATTGTTAAATTATGAAGATTTACACAATATTTTGATTAAGTTTATTTAAACCTCAACCCATATAATACTCCACAATTTTAGATTCTTACGGTTAAAATCAAATAAAATCTTTTTCATTGTAACAACTATTGCAAAATATCCCATTAATTCATGCCCAACAAAAAACAAATTAGTTGGAGATATACATGGATGTATCTTTTTAAATTAATTATAAAAATATCTTTAATATTGTAAATTTTCACTATAAATTGCTTGTCAAGTATTGTTAAAAGTACAACTCAAATCAAAGATATCTTGTGACGTACTAAAAATGGGAAGTAATACATTGTTGCTTGTGACCATTCTGCTATGTTGTACGTTATCATTGTTGGAAGCAACTGATGTTTCTTATGATGGACGAGCTCTCACAATTGACGGAAAGAGGAGGGTTATACTTTCCGGTTCAATTCACTATCCTCGAAGTACTCCCGAAGTAAGTGTCGTATGAATTTAGTTGAAGGCATTTTAGATGTTAAAATATATTAAAATTTAAGTTTTGTATGTTAATTAGATGTGGCCAGATCTTATTAAGAAAGCCAAGGAAGGAGGGCTTATGCCATCGAGACATACGTGTTTTGGAATGCTCACGAGGCACAACAAGGGCAGGTTTGTCTTTTATTGATAGATTGTGCATGATTGTATTATTGTACGTGGTAAGGACTATAATGTAGGGTATTGTCTATGTATATAGTATGACTTCACAGGGAACAAGGATCTCATAAGATTCTTGAAAGTCATTCGAGATGAAGGCCTATATGCAATTCTTAGGATTTGGCCGTACGTGTGTGCTGAATGGAATTATGGGTAAACATTGAATAACTCGATTTAATTAATCTATTTGTTTGTTTTCATGGCAGTGGCTTTCCTGTTTGGTTGCACAATTTAGCCGGAGTTGAATTCAGGACCGATAACCCAGTTTACAAGGTAACTTACATGTTCATATATATATATATATACACTTTACGAGGACGGATATCTTCAACTTGTTATTGAACTAAATCGTGTTTTTTTTAGAATGAGATGAAACGATTTGTAAACGACATTGTAAATATGGTGAAACACGAGTCACTTTTTGCGTCTCAAGATGGACCCATCATTCTTTCTCAGGTTATATATACATATCAAACTAAGTTTATATATGAGTTTGAATAAATTAAGCTTCAAATTTAATTGATGTGAGCTTTATGTACTATTGTAGATCGAAAATGAGTACGGGAATGTTGAATGGGCATACGGTTACGATGGCAAACAATACACTAACTGGTGTGCGAACTTGGCAAAGTCTTTTAACATCGATGTTCCATGGATCATGTGTCAGCAAAACGATGCTCCGGATGGCATTGTACGTACAAGTGTCACGGACCGCTCATCCGTGACGATGCCTAAATTGGCAAGGCATGACGGCTTGCCAAGATACACCACCAAGGCACCCTTTGACAAGGATAAGGAGTCGTGGCATGAAAGAAGGCCAATGTATATAAGGCTTGTCAAGATGGCACGAAAGAGACAAGGAGTCTTCCGGGAAAATCCAGGACAATCACAAAGGATCCAAAATACTCAAGAGGATTCCGGAACGCGACAGAATATTCCGGAAGACGGCGGAACATTCCGGAAGGTGGAGGAACATTCTGGAAGGTGGCGGAACATTCTGGAAGGTGGAGGAACATTCCGGAATAACGTGGAATTATGTAGACTTGTGTGGAAACTTCCGGAACATTGTGGACTACTCTAGAGAATGACGGAATTATCTAGGACCGTGTGGAATTTCGTAGGCTTGGCTAGAACCCTACGGAGTAATCTAGAAGTGTAGAGAAACCTAGGTTTAGTTGTAGAGAGGAAGGCTCCGGAATGATCTAGGAGAATTGACTTCCGGAACCTTCTCATAAAGGAGGTGGCCTTGGGATATAAATAGGGAGTGCCACCCCCTCATTTGCATCATCCAAGTTCCAAGCTCTCATCCAAGCATTGTAAAGCTCTCTTATAATACAAAGCTTTCTTTCCCACACAAAGCCTTCAAAGTTCTCTTAGCCATCAATCTTAAGTTCTTTCATTGGCAACATCGGGAATAGGCTGATCTTAGCACGACAAGGGGTCGAGACAAGCTAAGAGCCGCACGGTTTGGAGTTAGGGAAACTCAGCCCGTGACACAAGTACATAATTATCATCTTATTCATACTCAATTTCTACTAATACTATTTTTGCATGTGTAGATCAACACTTGCAATGGATATTATTGTGATCAGTTTCATCCAAACAACAAGAACGTTCCTAAAATGTGGACCGAGAATTGGACCGGCTGGTGGGTTCACTTTTCTTCTTACACTATTATAAAACTATATTTGATTGTATTTACTTGTACGTACGTATGTACTCATGACTCATGAGTTAGTTGTACGTGATTCATAAAGGTACAAGAACTGGGGTAGCAAAGACCCACATAGAACAGCAGAAGATCTTTCTTTTGCCGTTGCTCATTTCTTTCAGTACGGTGGAACCCTACAGAACTACTACATGGTAGATATATAACATAATTCTCTCACTTTCTTAACTCGGTACTATACTTTAAACATTATTAAACACTATTTTATCATGTATATGTTTTTAGTACCACGGTGGTACCAATTTCGGTCGCACCTCTGAGGGTCCTTACATTGTCACGTCTTATGATTATGATGCTCCTCTCAATGAATATGGTATGTACTTGGCAACACATCCATATAACATGTACTCTGAATTTGCACTTACTTCTTGATTGAAAAGGTAACTTGAATCAACCCAAGTATCGACATCTCAAGAGGCTTTATGAGATCATCCACTCAGTCGAGGAAATTCTTGTTTATGGTGACACCCAAAATACGGATTACGAAAATATGATGTCGGTCAGTGATGATCAACTTCCACTTTGTACTTCTCCCGTCAGGGAAATGGTTCTTACTTGTTTCGGTTCATATAGGCCACCAAATACACTTATAAAGGATATCAATTTTGCTTTCTTGGAAATGCAAATGAACACCAAGATATCACCGTCAAATTTCAAGGCAATAGTTACAATGTACCGGCATGGTCGGTTACAATGCTCCACAATTGCACCGATGAAATTTACAACACCGCAAAGGTAAATGCACAAACCTCTATTATGGTGAAGAGGACAAATGGGGAAGATGACGAGCCGTATGCTCTGAGATGGTCATGGAAGGGTGATGCTATTGAGCGTTACACCCCGAATATGAAGGGTTTTATGACGGCTCCTGGTCTTTTAGATCAAAAGCAAGTAAACAATGGTATAGGCGATTACCTGTGGTACATGACTAGGTAAGAAGACCATTTATCTTATTGTCCATTTGTTCCTTAATTATTAATTGGCATATTGAGATTTTAAGTGAATTGTGAAAACAGTGTTTATATGGATCAGAAAGATTACTTCTATAACAAGCCCATGACACTGACAGTTCATACCAACGGACACCTTCTTCATATTTTCTTCAATGGAAAACACTTGGGTAAACTTTCTCCTTTATTTTCATGTACCCGGTTATTAAGTCTTTAAATTAATGTATATTCCACAAAAATATAATTAGGATCACAAGCTGCAACAAACGGACATTACAAATTTTCCCTTACTAGTGGTGAATTTCGGTGGAAGAAAGGAACCAACACCATCTCTCTCCTCAGTGGAATAGTCGGACTACCGGTATGAAGCACATGAAATAGATAAAACCAAAAGCTTGAAATATGTCTAACGGTTTGTCGATTGGTTACATACAGAACTACGGAGCACATTTTGAGAACGTAGCTGTGGGGATTGACGGGCCAGTTACACTGTCAGCGATGCACGGTCATGAGCAAATCACCCGAGATATATCAAACAAAACATGGGCTTACAAGGTGGGTCTTCGTGGGGAGGATTTAGGATTCTTCGCTGGGAACCGTGACCCGGCTAAATGGCACACAGAGGGGCTTCCATTGAACCAAAAGCTAATTTGGTATAAGAGTAGCTTCTTGGCCCCGAGAGGAGATGAGCCGGTGGTGATTGATTTGAAGGGGATGGGGAAAGGTGAAGCTTGGGTAAACGGACAAAGCATCGGGAGGTTTTGGCCGAGTTACATTGCGGAAAACAACGGATGTGATATAAGTTGTGACTACCGCGGGGCCTATCATCCTTCAAAGTGCTCGACAGACTGTGGGACTCCAACCCAAAGATGGTATCATGTGCCAAGGTCGTTCCTTAAGGATGCGGAGAACACGTTGGTCTTGTTTGAGGAGTTTGGAGGAAACCCGGAGCAGGTGAGCTTCGAGACAGTCACGGTGGGGACTGCTTGCTTGCATGCATATGATACGGAGAAGGTGGAGCTCGCATGCGAGGGAGAACGTAGGATTAGGGGGATCCGATTTGCGAGCTTTGGAAACCCAACTGGAAGTTGCGGAGGTTTCAAGAGCGGAAGGTGTGATGCTCCCCGTACTTTCCCCGTACTTGAGAAGATGTGTGTTGGCAAGAAGAGTTGTAGTTTCAGGATTTCAGAATCTCTTTTTGGAACAGTCAGTTGTAAGGTTAGTCCTAGAAGGTTGGCTGTTCAAGTTGTTTGTTGAACTACTAGACGTATAAGATTTGTTAGTTAGGTAGTTTCTTAGACAATTGAATTAGATTGTTGATTGTTACAAATAAAGTACAATATTTTTTTTATTAATTACTATTGTATGACTTTTAGAGCAAACTAATGGAGATGCATATGAGGACACTACAACTAAGAATATGTATTTTTGCAATCTTCACGACCTAAAGCTGAAAGGCTTAGACCTCACCCGAGATTATAAATTTGTCTTATATTTGACCAAATTCTACTTAACCCTAGTTCCTTATCACAATGTCATTTCTACGATGCTAATTGTGTGACAATCGGCTGTTGATAACATTTCTTTTTATATGTTCATTCACAATAATCTATATTATCTAGTCATTTTTTATCACAAAATACAGAGATTAGTACATCATATTGATATGATTGGGAGCAATGGATATAGGATAATCAATATAGAAACTTGGCTAGCTCTTTCAATAATTTATCAGGCGTAGTTGTAAAAAATTACGTATCTGGTTCACTACAAGGGTTCCAAACTCTACGCCTTTCAAATTCATAGAAGTCCATAGAGAAGACAAGCATGACAATACAAGATTCTAATAGAATTTGAATTTATATTTCGAGATAAAAGACTTGGAGTTTGTTTTGTTTCTAAATTAATGTGCTATATTGATGATTTAGGGCCTGTTTGGTTCGTGGCAAAGGAAACATAACTATATCTTTTGATAGAGGAAAAAGAAACCGAAACCATTAAGACTTGGTATATATTTTGGATCCGTTAGGTTTTCTACTCTTCCAACATCGAAACAAAAGCCCTAGGTAAGCGATTCTTCCCTTATCCTCTTCTTTGTAGTTCATTAGCCTATAGATTTGTGGTTGCATATTTGAGGTTGAAATCATTGTCTGTAAAGTGATTTTCGTTTTGATAGTATCTTCATGCATTAGGGTTTAAGCTTCCTGTTGAGAGACTTGAATTCAACTTGTTAAAATTGTCAATGTATTCTTTTTCGTTTTTTCTCATTCCTTTCCTCGGGTGAATTTTTTTATATTTCGTATACGATTTCATAGGTGAAATAAGGTTTTGCTCGTTTCTTAAGCCACTAGGTTTGAATTTTGTTTGTTAAGTAGAGAACTTGACTCTCCTTCTTTCTCTCATGTTATGTGATGATTTTAGAATCTTAAATAAATCGAGATGCTTGTGTAAATAAAGAGAGGCTTGATTGTGTAAATAAATCGAGATGCTTTTGTAAATAAATCGAGATATTTGTATAAATAAATCTTTAGAAAAATCGTGTGTAACACTAGATTATATAAGCAGACATTAAGATTAACATTAAAAAAAATAACAATAGCTTACCAAGTTCAATTAGTCCAGCTGATATAAGGGTTGGAGGGAGGATCTGTCATCCATAGTTCGAAACCCACAATATTCAAGATTTTTATTTTCGATGGACCCCGGACCTTGTGTACCCCGGTTGATTGGGCTTGGGCTTGTATAACCTGAGTGAGCTGATTGGGCCTTGAATTTATAAAATAGATTGGGTTTGGGCTTTACTAAATTGCATTTACCAATTCACCCTTTCAATTAATCTATATATAATTATAAGGGGCCTAGTTTGTTACCTAAAAGGATGGAAATTTGATACCATGGGTGACAAGGTTTCGAAATCATTGATTGTTGAGAAGCAATCGAATATTTGGACGGAACCCTTACAATGATTATAAATCAACAATCCATGATTTCGAAACATCGTCACCCCATTGTATCAAACTTCCATCCTCTGAAAACGGGATCCGCTTCACTTCTTAGTGTTTTCTTTTCCTCAACAATATGTTTTTTGACATATTTGACCGAGCCTAGATCTACATAAGTTCAAGAATCACGTCTTCCTTTCCCAATCTTGTTAGCTCCAACAAAGCGTGTTTTTCAAAATTCATTATAATCCAGATTTATAAAAAGATAGGTGGCCTCCCTATGTATAGGGTAGGGGTCTTCCGTTCATGTCCAAATAAAAAACCTACAAGATCAAAAACTTAGGAAAATTAATAAAATAGATCGATCTTCTAGAAAATAGATTTCATAAGACTTGGGCCTCAATTATCTCTAAGAGATATGATTTCCAAATCTTATCCTTAAGTTTCAATATTAGAAGTCCTAAACCTTTGCAAAAAGGAAATAAAATTTCTTTTTAAAAAGGAAATAAAATTTTTTGGGTTTAAAAACATAATTAAAAGCCTGACAAGCGTATTTCCTAAGGTCGATATTATGAACTTATCAAGTTAAATCCGAACTTAATACTAACCAATGTATAGTGATTAAGCAAGGGTCGAACCCAAGGGAGTTTTATCGAGTTTTTATTAGATTTAAATATTGATTTGGTAACAAATGGGGGGGATTTGGATTGTAACAAAACAAGACAAAGACAATTATAAAATTGGTGATAACAAAGTTGATTAAAGAACTACACTAGGTTGAATCTTAGCATACATACTACTTGGATGATTTTTTTTTATAAGTAATTCACCGATGTTCTCATCTTGATCGTAGATATGTGTTAAGCCAACCGGCATTAACACAACTTAACTATTTATTTAATCCGTAAACCTACAAGATTAAAACACAAGTTAGCATTCTAATAAAAATAAAGAAATATAAAGAAGGATAAAACAAACCGTTAAATCTTTCTTTATAGTTATTTTCCCTTCCCTTAGATAATCACAACCAAATAAAGAGATATAAAGATTAAGGACCCGAACCCGGAATCGATTAATCCTAGCATTTTGCATGCATTAGTACACTTAAGGTGATCAATCTAAGTGGATAAAAACATGCAAACATAAGTGAGAGATCAAGGAAAATAACACAAAGGATAATTAATTTAAACTTATATTAGAAGAACTTACAACCAAATAGTAATGTAGCTTCAATCAGCCCAATGTAGCAAAGGAAGCTTAGAAACTCATTACAAAAGACACTAGAAATATAGAGGTTTTTGTGGGAAAATGAGATGATTTTAGCCTAAGCCAAGAGCTCTCTTTATAGTACAAAATGCCTTAAAAAGGAGTAAAGAGGTTGTGCAAACAACCACCATAAAGAATGGAGTAAAGAGGTTGTGCAAATAGCCACAATTAACACCATAAAGTCGACGAAAACAGCCGATTAAAGTCCTCTGACGCTAACCCGCACCACGGCCAAGGGCGCCGCAGGGGCGGTTTAGGCAAAAACGTTCCATCTTCTTCTTGGCCGCAGGGGCGGCTAGACATTTCCGCGGGGGCGGGTTCTTCAATGCTCTTTGAACGTCTGACTCTTCAACTTCGTGGCATTTCTGATGCAAACCCGCAAGCGCGGCTCAGAGTCACCGCAGGGGCGGTGACACTGGGTCTTCGGCTTCACAGGGCCGCTGGCAAGGGCGCAGGCAGAAGCGTTGGGGCGCCGTCTTCGCTTCTTCATGCTGGGTCACCGCGGGGGCGGCCAGAGTCGGCCGCAGGGGCAGTCGGCGTGGGTCTTCAGGGTTGTCACCGCAGGGGCGGCCAGAGGCAGCCGCGGGGGCGGTGACAAGCTTCCTTCGGCGCAGGTGAAAGCGTTGGCCGCGGCTCTCGGCATGGATGCCACCGCAGGGGCGGTGACACTACTCCGCGGGGGTGGTGTGGCACCAGAAACCTGTCTTCGACGCTTTATTTCAACTCCTAAGTGTTGCTAATACCTTCTTTTGCTTCATTTAGACTCTTTTATCTAGATCAAAGTATTAGCAAAATAATATGACTCGAAAACATAAAAAACGACTCTAAAAGCTACCTAAATTGATAGTGATTCCATCACCTATAAAAGCCCACAAAATTAAACTATAACAAAACATGTCCTTATGGCTAATAAATAAAATAGAAGGCAAAACTTGGTTGATGGAGCCTTAGAAATGGATGCGGAAGCGTACGGTCGATCCAATCAAGATAAATCGGATAAGCCACGATGTGAAGTAGATAGTTGATCCTTCCAAAGGATCCTCGTATACGAAGCCTTGGATTAAAGACTAGATCCAAGTAAGAACTATAAGGATGTGGAAGAAGGGTGATGCTGTAACACCCCGGATCCGCGGGACTCGGGATGCTACGGGCGAGACCTCACAATGGGTCCCGTCCCGACCCTTAGCCTGACAACAATTTCACCGGACCTTTCCAACAAGGCACAAATAAAGGCAAAACTCAAACCGTTTATAATGTATGCGAGAAACTGAAATGTAAAGATATAAGGTGGAAACTCAGCCGAGTCCTCAAAATGACATAACTCCGATAAGAAAAACTACACCGTACAACGTAATTCACAATCCAACAAAACAAGACATAACCCCAAAAACGTCCCCGTCCTATAATGTATGGGGACCCCGGCTGTCCACTCCTCCACCTCACTCGGCGGCGGGAGCGCTGCCCGGCCCGTGTGCGAGTCGGTCAAATAGAGAATAGGGCCCATGACATACACCTGTCCGAGGAGGTTCTCTCCATATCGATTAGATTCTCGTCGTATGATGGATCTGGTAAACCGACCCCCTACTTTCGCTCTTTTGGCTTGTTATAGTTCAACTATGGTCTATGATTGCTCTCCTTAAGACCCGACCGGTAGGTTCGTTCGAGTCGTTGAGTGCGCGATCATGACAGGACTCGAGGAAGAAGCCCCGGCTAACTCCGTGCCAGCAGCCGCCTAGCCCCTCGCGTCAATCCCACGAGCCTCTTATCCATTCTCTTTCAATCACTGCGGGGGAACAAGTCAAAATAGAAAAACTCGCATTGGGTTTAGGGATAATCTGTGATCTGGAAAAATAGCGTAGATGATGCGATGACCCTTTCCTGAACCAGAACCAGGGGTTAGAGGAAAAGGGGGGATCAAAATGTCCCATCAATTGAGGGCTTTACGGACCTTTTCCACCCCCCTTTCCATTCTTCCTTCTTCCCCTTTTTCAATAAAGAAGCTCCGCTCCCTCTGATAATGTTTGAAACGAAAGAATCTCAATGCCAATGAGAAATCTGGTTCGATGGCTCTTCTCCACTCTAGTTTACGCTTTAGTAGCTACCGTTTTACTGGCTTTAGTATTCACTGGTTTTCAGCGGCATTACCCTTCTTCACTCACGCGATATTGCTGGATCGGGCTTTCGCCCATTGTCCAAGATTCCCCACTGCTGCCCCCCGTAGGAGTCCGGGCCGTGATCCAAGGCGGCCTCCGAAGCCGAAGGTTCCCGCGTTTCGGAATGAGCTTCTGCGCCAGCAGTTTCCCCGGGGCCGGCACGGTTATGCCGGAATTCTTGGGGAATCTATGTCTTTCTTTCGTGATCAGTCTGCTAGTTTCTTTGATCTTACTCGGTCTGATTTTCTGCGTCTATTAATGCTAATTCGGATGCTTTTGAAACAGTCTTTGGTTTGGCGTTTGTGGCTCGTTTGATTGATTCGTAAACCGGGTGCTTTAGCTTCGGGATTTGGAGAAGCCTTCTAAGCCCGCCCTCGGTTCACGTCTTTCAATGCCTTAAGTTCGTCCTCTTGCTTTTTGGCGCATTGTTACCGGCATAACCGGAAAGGAGCGATCAATTTGATCCCCGGGCACGAAGGCCATCAAATCAAATAGAAGAGTTGGGAGCAGGGAAAACGTCCCTAACTTGCAAGGCATCTACACAATCGGTTTAAAACCGTTAGCTCATATTCGAAGCATTAGAAAAGAGGTGAAGGCACATACACATTTACATCACATAACACATACATACTCCAAAACACATAAGTCCGGTTTATTATCTTTTTATTATTAAGTCGTATCCCGTTCTAATTCAACTTAGGTTTGTGATACGAGAACCACCGTGGTCTCGCCTCGGTCCCTACTTACCGGCAAGGAATGGTACTGATGCATCCGACCTTCTACCCGCCCGGGCTAGTCGCCGAGAACCTCCTAGACTCTCGCAAGAGCTAGGCAGATGATGTCACCGCCCGTTATCATACACTTGGGCCAAAATATAAAGTCGGTGGTCCTATTTACCGGTTTAGTTGTTTATAACATAAACAATAACACAAACACACACCAACAACACACATCGATGCTAATATGTAAAATACGAGCTAAGTAAGTCCGGAGACTTACCTCGTCACCACACTCAACTCACAACACTCTCGCTTCCTTAAGGAGGAAGCCCACAACCTGCTCACAAGAAGATATACATATCAACACATGCTAACGCTCAAGAAGTCTTAGACTTCACTCTAGTGATCTAAGCAAGACAACTTAACCCTCAAGCTAGGAATGCTTCCTAGGGTCCAAGGTACTCACCATACTCTCAGCACATGAAAGCAACTCACAATAGTTTATAACCTCACATGATCTTAAACCTCAGCCAATAAGGAACAAGCTAGTCTAGAAGGTCCATCATGCTTATCATACTCATAACCATCTACTACATCGAGCCTTAAGGGCTCCTAGGTTCACAACCACTAAGTGGCATCTCAAGCTACTCTAGATCCATCCTAGGCATGCTACTAACATGATACAACTACATAACTAAGGAAGGAACGAAGAGGAAGGGAGGAGAGGATCCTACTGTCGAAGAAATGCATCCGCGGAGTCAAGCTGGCGCCCCGGCGGAGCAGTCACCGCCCCTGCGGATCGCTGGCGCCACCCCTGCAGCCCTCTGGCGGAGCAGTCACCACCCCTGCGGCGGTCTGGCGTCCTGGAGCCGCCCCTGCGGTGGACTGGAGACGCCCCTGCGGCTGTGGTGATCCGCCCCCGCGGTTTCGCTGCAGAAGCTCGTCTTCTTCGTCTTCGACTATGGATCCTTGGCTCCAATATCCTCCTCTCCTTGCTGGGTCTTCTCCAAACACCAACCACTGATCTTAGACTCCTTTCCACGACCTAATCGAGGTAAGAACACATGCATGCAAGGATTTAAGGAAAAAGCTTCTCAAGAGCATCATCCATGGCCATGGATGAATGAGGGAAGAAGAAAGGGAAAACAACAATGAAGGAGAATGAAGGAAGAGGAAGAAGCTTACCACACTTGATCTGGATTCCCTCTACTGCAGTCCACACATGGAAGATCTCCCCAGAAGAAAGAAGAGCGAAGAGAGAGAAGAGAGGAAGAGAGGAAAGAGTAACGTGAAAGAGAAAAGAGAGGGGGGAGAGAGGGGACAAGGGCTGCCAAAGGGGAGAGGGGATCAAGGGGTTAGTTGACCTCTTGTCACCTCAGTTCGGAACGCATAGTCGGCTCGGGATTTAGGAATAAATCCCGGCAGTCGGCATCTCGTGCCTGCGGGCAACTAAGCCGCTAACGCGGGAAGATCTACAAAATGCTCTAAGTCCGGAATAGAAATTCCGGATGTTACAGATGCCCAAACCATGTAGGAGGATTTCCCTTCTCAATACTTGGATTGAACTTATACATATATTACAAATGAGGCAACTGATCCTTTATATGAAGGATAAATGACGGAATTAAAGTCAAAATTTAAGGTTCTGAAATATAAAGTCTAAAATATGAAAGGTCGGAATTTAAGTTATGAATATAAAGTTCCGAAATAAAAAGTCTATTATGAAATAGTTGAAATATTAGAAATTGTGCCAAAAAAAGTCAAGCTTCATGCGATGACAATGCATGCCACTTGCCGGGTCGTTTTAGCCAGAGACACGGATGATCGTCATCCAAGGGAGTATCACGCCGATTTAGGTAACCCAGCGGTTTAGGCTTCCGCCGGTTAGTCGGTTTAGGAATAAAAACCTAAACCGGCGGTTCGGTTACTTTTTAATTTTTTTTTAAAAAATTTTAAAATGGACCAAGTTGTCAGTGTAGTCCACAATGGCTATAAAATAGTCGTTTCTTGCTTGCTACCCTCCAACGATTATTTTAAATAACAGTTGGTTGGGCCCCACTATGCAACGGCCACTAGACGTTGCACAATGGGTTTTTATTAATATTTTATTTTATTTTATTTTCAAAAAGGCTATCTTTTTTTAAAAAAAACAACCCCCTTTCATTTTATCCCACACCATCTCTCGAGTTCATCTCTCGGCTCTCGTAATGGCAAACCCGACTGAGAAAATTTCTTCTCAATTCTTCCCTAACACCTAAGAAAGTGAAATTGAAATGCCCGATAATCCCGAATAAACCGAAAAGCCACACCGACAATTACCCCACCGAAAATTCTTACACCCAAGTTTTTACGAAACATTACATGAAGTGGTGCTTGTGAACATTATTGTCATGTTTCATTCAACTATTGTCCAACGGTGTAAAAGTGGAATGCGAAAGGTGCCTACGGGACATTGCAAACGCACATGCAAAATTTCCATCCCGAAAATCTAGGTGTAAGAGCCTTAGTCTTTTGGCCTTAGCCGCCCCCGTGGGTTCAGGGAGCCGCCCCTGCGGCTCGTGTAGCTTTCCGCCCCTGCGGCTCAGGGAACCGCCCCTGCGGTTTCTTGCGGATGCAACCGGCTTTGTTGACCGGTTGACTCGTGCTTTACTCTCTTCCTTACCTCTTCTTACCTTGGGAGCAAGGATTTCTTCTTCACTTCTTCCTTTCCCAGCTTCCTTACATCCTTCTTGCTTCTCCCTTCCTCTTTCTTGATCTTGCTTGAGTTTTCCTTAGAGTTTGGAAGAGTTTTGTGTGGCTTTGAGTGGATTGATGTTGATGTTGTGTGCTATACTGAGCTTGGGAGCTAGTTGAGTGGTGGTTGTGATCTTTTCCAGCCTGGTTAGGCTACAACAGTAGGTGAGCTACTCTTTTCTTCTTCTTCTCTTCTTTCTTTCTTTGATTCCATCTTCCTTAGCTTAGGATTAGATGTTTGGATGTAGTTTGATGTTGGAATGTGTTTGTGTATGTATGTGTGTGGTTATGGCATGAAGAAGACGTGATTTGATCACATGAAGAGTCGAAGAGGAATCGCGGGATCACATTCTGCACTGTCGCCGCCCCTGCGGGAGCCGTGTCACAGCGCCTGCTCCGTGCCTGCGCTTGCCTGCGGCCACTGTCACCGCGCCTGCGGCCGAGCGTCGCCGCGCCTGCGGTTTACCTTGTTCCGCCCCTGCATCTTTCCGTTCCGCAGGTGCGTTTTGTACAGGATCTACTTAGAGTAGTATGATCCTTTCCTTTCCTAGTATGAGCGGGTTAGTAGCATGCTAGGTACTTGTTTGAGGTTAGAATGATGATGAGTATAATATCGTTTATGCCGGTTATGACTTTGAGGTTTATGAGTTAGGATATGATCCTTATGGATCCCTTGGGTCTAGGTTTGACCCCTTTGATGGATAGGATTTTGATATCTTGTTATGCCTTGTTATTAGGCAGTGTTGTCCTCCAGATTGGAGTGGACCGTGTTTGAGAGTTGATCGTGGTTGAGACTACTTTTGAAACTGAGGTAAGTCCATAGGACTTACTTAGCTACCATCCTTATATTGGATGTATGCATGAGTGGTGTGTTATATATGCTTGATAGCTTGCGTAGTGATGATTACCGACCTATGGTTTAGTGACTGCCCATTGTAGGGCCGTGACAACCTTCCCTTTCATCCCTCTGAGGAGTCTGGGAGGTTCTTTACGGACAGGCCAGACTTGGTTCAGTGGGACGGGCTTTCTCCACTCCCATAGGGTAAACGGGGACGGTGACCGTATCCCCACTCCAACTGGCAACATCCCCGAGAGGCGAGGATTATATTCCTCGTGTCACATATATTCATATACATCTGTATATATACGACTTGAGTGTTGGACGTTATAATGATAATAAACCGGGAAAATGTGTAAAAGCATGATGATGTGTTATTATTCATTGAAGTGTGTTTGTGCTCTTGCATCTTCTATATATATGTGTATGGTTAGCTAACGGTTTTATACCGTGTTGTAGATCCTTTGCAGGTTAGGAGAGCTGCAGAGTGATCCAGAGAGGGTTGTCCGCTGAGGGCTCCTACACTAGGTCATTAGCGTGGGATGTGGGATATTTTGGTCATGTACAGTTATATGTTTATTTTTGTACTCAGGGGTCCTTCTGTATAAACCTTTTGATTATATATATATCAGTTTGATGTTTTGGTTTTAATCTATTTGTGCCTTGTTGTAAGATCTAGTGAACTTGTTGTCAGGTTAGGGTCAGGATCAATTGTGAGATCCTAGCCCAGTAGCACCTCGAGTCCTACGGATATGGGGTGTTACAAAGTTGGTATCAGAGCCTTAGGTTGACAACAATGACACTTGCAATCTGCGATAAACGTCGAATAGATAAATAAACAGAACCCGAAAGGAGTCTGATTTTTCAAAAGGTTTTGGTTTTGAAATGAGTGCAAAAAGTTTGGGGATAGCGTGTACGAGAAGCCATCATCCCTCTAAAGATCTCGACAGTATAGATATATATAGATATTCTATTGTGATTGACTTTATATATCTATACATATGGCATATATATAGCCTTATAGGTTGGGTGTATTTACCCTGTACATGGCTCAGACTAGAGTTGTATCTGCAAATGGACGAGGTAGGGATAGATCCCCTCTTCCTCCAGTAGAGGCAAGACAGAGTCAGATTCCCGCTTTTGATCCACCGGCAGCGGAGGAGGTTCCTAAGGTTGTTGCTGAGAGTGTCGTTCCTGAGACTGAGAACGGTATAGCTGGGCGACATACATCACAGCGAGTCCAGTCAGATGACTCGGGTTATGTCTATATGAGGGGACCAGATTTCCGCGCGTATATCAGAGAAGTGGAGGAGGCTGTCAGAACAGGTAGACCTACCCTGGATCTGCTAGTACAGGGGGATCATTTGAAGGATCCCATGAAGCTACTCAGGTGCCAGTTGTACCGGCGCGTGTTGTTGAGATTATTCAAGTTCCAGAGGAGCATAGAAGGTCTGAGAAGAGACAGCGTACGGGGCAGACCAGTGGTACTGGTAGAGGTGCTAGTGTTGGGCGAGGCTAGAGCCGTCAGAGTCATCCCTCATCTGTACTAGTTACAGATAAGGGACGATAGTGTCACAACTGTGGTAGGTATGGACACATTCGATCAGAGTGTACGAGGAAGACAGTGATGTGCTACACCTGTGGCAAACCAGGTCATAGGGTTGTATTTTGCCGACATGGCGGAGCTTCATCTCAGTAGGGTCCTTCTCCTGCTAGTGTAGCGGGAGGTGGGCGGAGGCCACCTCAACAGCAGCAGACACAGGGACAACAGAGAGTTCCAGATCGCTCTACGACTCAGAGATCTGCTCCTGGGCCGAATAGAGGCAGAGGTCGTGGTGGGAGTACCACGGACACCAAAGGACCACAGGGTCGAGTTTTTGAGCTGAGGAGTGCAGAGGAGCCATCTGCACCGACTGCTACAGGTACCATTGTGATTCGTGGTTTACTTGTTAGAGTCTTGTTTGATACTGGACCTACGCATTCTTTTATTTTTGATGCATGTGTTGGGCGTCTAAGTCTAGATACGACTGAGGGGATACCCTTTAGTATAGGGTTACCTGATGGTAGTAGGGTCAGAGGTCTCCATGAGATATGTGGTTGTCCCATTTCTGTAGGGACCCGTGTATTACTTGTGAACTTATTTGTCATGCCATTACAGCATGAAGAAGTCATTTTAGGTATGGACTGGATGGATAGACATCAGGAGGTTCTAGATGTAGGTAGGAGGACTGTTACCCTCTCTACCGAGTTAGGACATATAAAGGTTTTCCGAGGTTGGGACCTTGGAAAATCAGGCATGGTTATCAGTGTGATACGGGCAGCGAGACTGATTGCACAGGGTTGTGAGGCCTTTTGGTGTTATGCCATGAAGGAGGGGGAGAGTCCAACATTGGAGGATATCCCAGTTGTCTGTGATTTTACAGATGTATTTGCTGAGCCGTCCAGTTTGCCGCCTCAGAGGAGTGTGGATTTTGGCATTGATTTGGAGCCTGGTACGAGACCGATCTGGAAGGCCCCATACCGGATGGCGCGTGTCGAGATGTTAGAGCTGAAGAAGCAACTTGAGGAGTTGGCTGAGAAGGGTTTCATCCGCCCTAGCATATCCCCATGGGGAGCACCTGTCCTCTTCGTACGGAAGAAGGACGGATCGTTGAGGCTGTGTATAGATTACAGAGAGTTGAACAAGGTGACCATCAAGAACAAGTATCCATTGCTGCGTATTGATGACTTGTTAGATCAGCTTCAGGGAGCGACAATATTTTCCAAGATTGACCTGCGCTCAGGGTATCACCAGCTGAGGGTGAGAGAGCAGGATGTGCACAGGACAACATTCCGGACTAGATATGACCACTACGAGTTTGTAGTGATGCCATTTGGGCTTACGAATGCCCCAACAGTCCTTATGGAGTTGATGAACAGCATATTCATCGACTTCCTGGATCAATTTGTGGTAATCTTCATAGATGACATTCTGGTATACTCTCGTAGCAGAGAGGAGCATGCAGGGCAGCTAAGGACTGTCTTGCAGGTTTTACTGGATAGAGAACTTTATGCTAAGTTCTCTAAGTGTGAGTTCTGGATTCTAGAGGTAGCATTCCGGGGTCATGTGGTATCAGTTGAAGGGATCAAGGTGGATCCGACAAAGATTGAGGCAGTATCAGCTTGGACGACACCGACGAACGTCAAGGAAGTACATAGCTTTCTTGGCTTAGCCGGTTATTACAGACACTTTGCGGAGGGATTTCCAGTGATTGCCCGTCCACTGACGAGTCTGCTGAGGAAGACTACCAGATTTGTATGGTTTGATCAGTGTATGTAGAGTTTTGAGGAGCTGAAGAGGCGTCTGACTTCTGCTCCTATTTTGGCACAGCCAGAGGGTATAGAGGATTTTGTGGTTTATAGTGATGCATCCAAGCTAGACTTGGGATGTGTATTGATGCAGCGGGGCAGAGTGATTGCATATGCGTCTAGACAGCTGAAGACGTATGAGGAGAACTACCCGACTCACGATCTGGAGTTGGCAATGGTAGTTCATGCACTAAAGATCTGGAGACATTACCTATATGGTAATACATGTCAGATCTCACAGACCATGAGAGTCCGAAGTATATTTCCACGCAGCGGAAATTGAATAACCGCCAGCGTAGATGGCTTGAGGTGATCAAGGATTTTGATCTGGAGATTTTGTACCATCCGGGGAAGGCGAACGTGATCGCCGACGCCTTGAGCAGGAAGACGCCTCGAGAGCAGGCGATTGCGAGGCTGACAGTTCAGCATCAGTTGTAGAGAGACCTGATCTGGTTAGAGCTGGACATCCAGTTTCCTGATAAGGATGCCCAGTTGAGTACTTTAGAGTTTTTTCCTGATCTGTTGGGTGAGATCCAACACAAGCAGGGGACCTGCCCGACACTGATGAGGATCCGAGAGAGGATGTCTCGGGATGAGGCACCACAGTTCCTGCTAGGAGCAGATGGAGTATTGAGGCGCCGCGGTCACGTCTGTGTACCCGCTAATGCGGATCTACGCCAAAGGATTTTACAGGAGGCTCACTGTACGCCTTATTCAGTACACCCAGGTACGAGTAAGATGTACCAGGATTTGAGACGTTTATATTGTTGGGGAGGGCTGAAGCCCGATGTGGCCAGATTTCTGGCACAGTGTGCGACCTCTCAACAGGTCAAGATAGAGCATATCAGACCTGGAGGTGAACTCCATCCACTTCCTGTTCCACAGAGGAAGTGGGAGGATGTCACCATGGATTTTGTGACTAGACTGAGACCGAGCAGGAGCTTTGATGCTATATGGGTTGTAGTTGACAGACTGACGAAGACAGCACGTTTTATCCCTATACGGGAAACGTGGCTAGTGTAGATTAGCTGAGGAGTACACTAGACAAATAGTGAGACTCCATGGTGTACCGAGGACGATTGTCTCAGACAGAGATGGACGATTTACCTCGAGGTTCCGACAGCAGATTCAGACTGCCTTGGGGACGAGTTTGCACTTTACTTAAGCGTTCCATCTTTAAACAGATGGTCAGTTAGAGAAGACCATTCAGACACTGGAGGATATGTTGCGAGCTTGTGTGTTGGATTGGGGACAAGTGTGGACGGATCATCTCCCACTAGTTGAGTTCTCATACAACAACAACTTGCATGCATCTATTGGGATGGCCCCATATGAGACACTGTATGGAAAGAGATGTCGTACTCCATTATGCTGGGATGAGCAGAGCAGTGTTAGTGGTTTGACACGTGATCAGATTCAAGATGATGTTGCTCGAGTAGCACTGATTAGAGAGCGGATGCTGACTTCCCAAATACGTCAGAAGTCATATGCAGATAGGAGGCGTAGACCTCTAGAGTTCAGAGTGGGAACCCATGTGTGGTTGAGAGTGTCTCCGACACGAGGTGTTAGACGTTTTGGCATTAAGGAGAAGTTGAGCCTCCGATATGTCGAATCGTTCGAGATTTTAGATCGGGTTGGGAGCGCAGCATACAGATTAGCCTTGCCTCCGAGATTAGAGGGTGTTCACCTTGTGTTTCACGTGTCTCAGTTGAGGGAGTACATACTAGATCCGAGACATATTGTGAGTTATGATGATTTGGTAGCTGAGCCGGACCACACTTTTGTTGAGCATCCGCTTGCAGTCCTAGAACGAGGTATGAGACGCCTGCATTCGAAGGACATTCCTATGCTGAGGATACAACGGTCGAGACGAGGACCTGGTGAGGCTAAATGGGAGACTGAGGATAGTATCCAAAAGAACTATCCAGAGTTCTATACCGAGATAGATGTACCAGTAGGATCGACGAGTAGATCTTAGTACTACCTTGGTGAGTGTTATGCTTATGTGCTTATTGTAAGAGCCTTAGTCTTTGGGAGCCGTTTCAACCTTAGCCGCCCCCGAGGGATCGTGGAGCCGCCCCTGCGGCTCCTCTGTTGTTCCGCCCCTGCGGCCAGGAAACCCGCCCTTGCGGTTTCCGACAGCTGCAGCCGGTTTTGTTGACCTCTTTGACCGTGCTTTACCTTCTCCTTTCCTTCCTTCTTAAGTCTCTTCCTTGGCTCGTGAGCAAGATTTTCTACTCCTTTTCCCAGCCTTAAGTCCTCCTTGCTCCTTGATCTTCTTCTTGGTTTCCTTAGAGTTTGGTGTGGCTTTGTGTGTGGCTGATGATGATGATGATGGTAGAGGTTGTTGCTGAGCTTGAGAGCTAGCTGATGAGGTTATTGATCCTCTTTGCAGCCTAGGACCACAAGTGTGGTATGTATTCTTCTTCTTCTCCTCTTTCTTCCTTTGATTCCTCTTCCTAGCTTAGGATTAGATGTCTGTTGATGTAGATTGATGTTGGTATGTGTATGTATATGGTTGTATGTGACGTTGGAATGAAGAAGACGTGAGTTGATCACGTGAAGAGCTGAAGAGGAACCGCGGGATCATCTTCTTCATTGTCGCCACCCCGCGGTCCAGAGAAGTCGCCCCTGCGGAAGCCATGTCACAGCGCCTGCGCCCGTGCCTGCGCTTGCCTGCGGCCGTTGTCACCGCGCCTGCGGCCGAGCATTGCCGTGCCTGCTGGTTGCCTGTTCCGCCCCTGCGTCTTTCCGTCACGCAGGTGCGTCTTGTCCCGGGTCTACCAAGAGTTGGGTAGATCCTTTCCTTTCCTAGTATGAGCGGTTTGGTGGCATGCTAGCTACGTATATGAGGATAAAATGAGGATGATCATGTTATCGTTTATGCCGGTTATGGCTTTGAGGTTTATGAGTTAAGATACGATCCTTATGGATCCCTTGGGTCTATGTGTGACCCCTGTGATGGTTATGAGTTTGATATATGTTGTTATGCCTTGTTTAGGCAGTGTTGATCTCCAGAGTTGGAGCCGATTGGGTTTGAGACTTCCGAGATTGAGGTAAGTCCATAGGACTTACTTAGCTACCATCCATATATTGGATGTGTGCATGAGTGGTGTGTGTGTTATATGATTGATAGTATGAGTTGTGATGATTACCTACCTATGGTTTAGTGACTGCCCATTGTAGGGTCATGACAACTTCTCCTTTCATCCCGCCGGGAGTCTGGAGATTCTCTTCGGGCAGGCCAGTCTGGCTCATTGGGCTGGCCATCTGCACCACTCCCATAGGGTACACGGGAGGTGGGACCGGATCCCCACTCTAGCTGGCACCATTCCCTAGAGGCGAGGGTTATATTCCTCGTGTCACATATATTCATATTGATATATATATACTCTCCTGCACCACTCCCATAGGGTACACGGGAGGTGGGACCGGATCCCCACTCTAGCTGGCACCATTCCCTAGAGGCGAGGGTTATATTCCTCGTGTCACATATATTCATATTGATATATATATATATATATATATATATATATATATATATATATATATATATATATATACTCTTGAGTGACTGGACGTTATTAAAATAATAAACCGGGTAAATGTGTGATAGCATGGTGATGTGTTTACTATTCATTGGTGTGTGATTGTGCTTATGTATCTTCTTATATATGCGTATGGTTAGCTAACGGTTTTATACCGTGTTGTAGATCCTTTGCAGGTTAGGAGAACTGCAGAGTGATCCAGAGTGGGTGATCTGCTGAGGTCTCCGTACACTGGGTCGTCCTCGTGGGATATGGTATCTTTTGACCATGTATATATTTATTTTTTTTTTGTACTCAGCAGCACGTTGTATAAACCTTTTGATACTTTTATATCAGTTTGATGTTTTGTATTTAATTTATCGGTGCCTTGTTGTAAGATTCAGTGAACTTGTTGTTAGGCTAGGGTCAAGATCTATTGTGAGATCCTAGCCCAGTATCACCTCGAGTCCTACGGATTTGGGGTGTTACACTTATATGCTATGATGTGTTTATTTTCGTACTAGCTATGTTATGATGTGTGATCTTATTAGATCATGATGTGCTAGTACGATTGTTGTTTATTGCTGGAGATGGCCCTTTCCTCCATGTTATTGTGATATGATTAGGATTCAGATGGAGATGGTTGTTCCTCCATGCTATTTTGATGGACATAGTTTTGCTAGAAATGTTTTTCCTCCATGCCCTTCTGTTATGTGATGTTGATACGGCTAGGGATGGTTTTCCTCTATGCCTTGTGATGTGATTATGGTTTGGCTAGAGATGATTTTCCTCTATGCCTTGGATAGTGATTTTGTTGCTGGAGTTGATGATTTCCTCCATGCTTGTGTTTTAGGTTATAGAGAGAGTTGTACCTTGGCTTATGAGTCCGAGTGGTTTGAGGATTTTACAAGTTTCGGGACGAAACTTGTTTTTAGGGGGGGGGGAGAGATGTAAGAGCCTTAGTCTTTTGGCCTTAGCCGCCCCCCGCGGGTTCAGGGAGCCGCCCCTGCGGCACGTGTAGCTTTCCGCCCCAGCGGTTTCTTGCGGCTGCAGCCGGCTTGGTTGACCGGTTGACTCGTTCTTTACTCTCTTCCTTACCTCTTCTTACCTTGGGAGAAAGGGTTTCTTTTTTCACTTCTTCCTTTTCCCAGCTTCCTTACGTCCTTCCTGTGTTTCCCTTCCTCTTTCTTGATCTTGCTTGAGTTTTCCTTAGAATTTTGAAGAGTTTTGTGTGACTTTGAGTGGATTGATGTTGATGTTGTGTGCTATGCTGAGCTTGGGAGCTAGTTGAGTGGTGGTTGTGATCTTTTCCAGCCTGGTTAGGCTACAACAGTAGGTGAGCTACTCTTTTCTTTCTTCTCTTCTTTTTTTTCTTTCTTTGATTCCATCTTCCTTAGCTTAGGATTAGATGTTTGGATGTAGTTTGATGTTGGAATGTGTTTGTGTATGTATGTGTGTGGTTATAGCATGAAGAAGACGTGATTTGATCACGGTGAAGAGTCGAAGAGGAATCGCGGGATCACATTCTGCACTGTCGCCGCCCCCGCGCCAAGAAGCCACCGCCCCTACGGGAGCCGTGTCACAGCGCCTGCGCCGTGCTTTGCGCTTGCCTGCGGCCACTATCACCGCGCCTGCGGCCGAGCGTCGCCCGCCCTGCGGTTTACCTTGTTCCGCCCCTGCGTCTTTCCGTTCCGCAGGTGCGTTTGTATAGGATCTACTTAGAGTAGTATGATCCTTTCCTTTCCTAGTATGAGCCGGTTAGTAGCATGCTAGGTACGTGTTTGAGGTTAGAATGATCTTTATGCCGGTTATGACTTTGAGGTTTATGAGTTAGGATATGATCCTTATGGATCCCTTGGGTCTAGGGTGTCCCCTTTGATGGATAGGAGTTTGATATCTTGTTATCCCTTCTTATTAGGCAGTGTTGTCCTCTAGATTGGAATGGACCGTGTTTGAGAGTTGATCGTTGTTGAGACTACTTCTGAGATTGAGGTAAGTCCATAGGACTTACTTAGCTACCATCCTTATATTGGATGTATGCATGAGTGGTGTGTGATATATGCTTCATAGCATGCGTAGTGATGATTACCGACCTATGGTTTAGTGATTGTCCATTGTAGGGTCGTGACAACCTTCCCTTTCATCCCTCTGAGGAGTCTGGGAGGTTNTCCCACAAATCGAAAAAATCGCGGAAGAGAATTTGAATCTAGGGTTTGGGGTTCATCTTTGTGCATCGTTCAGGTGAAAGTTGGATAGCCACTATTGATTTTCAAAAACAAGCCAAAGCTTGTGATTTGTTCAAGAAAAAGGCCCGAAGGACCTTGATTTGTAAGTAATTATTGAACGTGTTAATATGGCAGAAGGCTTTTAGGGAAGATAGAACAGTCCCCCAAAAATGAAAACATCCATCGTTACTTTTCAACACCTTCGATGAAGAAGAAGAGGCAAAAACAGAGATCTAGTAAACAAAAGGGATAGGATCCACAAGCAAAAGAGCCATAGAAGCTTTGTAAAGAAGAATTTTTGAAGATTTGAGGGGATATCAACTCAGCAGGGAGGCAAAAGCTTGGATCTTAGCTTTTTTTTCATTAGGGTTTTTAGGCGTTTGATGAGGGGAAATGTTGCGGCGCATTCAGCGCGTTCATTTTCTACCAAACAAAACAAAGAGCCTTTTTAGAGATAATTCAAATAAATTATTTTTTATAAGAGATATACAAGTTCAGTTTGATTATTACTTTTAGAGAAACTGAAATATATACAAATCAACACTAAATTCTCAAGTGAGTTAGGAATACTTATTTATCGCTTATAATAATATTAACAGATTTATCATTTTTTATTTACTGATATTTTTCCTATATAGTAACACATATATTATTTCTTTTTAAGGGTAATTTAAATAAGAGATTCTCATGTTTTGTGTTTGTTAAACTTCCCAAGAAGTTAATTAACTTTTTTTTTAACTAAAAAAAGAAAAAGAAAAAGTGGTAACCGAAGAATTTACAAAAAGTGCAACTTTTCCGTAAGTAAAACCCGAACTAAACGAGATCCTAGTTGAAACATTAAACATTACATAGACATACTTAATTTATTGACATAAATCTTAAACTCCGCTCTCCATTTCAAATGCTCGAACCAAAAATATTGTAATGAATTATAATTTTAACACTATTCGTTAATTTTGTAGATGTAACGCCCGGAATTTTATTAATTTTATTCCGGACTGAGACCACTTGATAGTTATTCCGTAATCCCGAGATGCCGAGAGCCGGGATTTATTCCTAAGAAAAAATCCCGAGCCGACTCGTCGTTTTTCCTCTTTTTCCGCATTCCGACCCTTCATTCTGGGTTAAAAATGTCAAGTGGTCATTTCCGACCCCTCGGTCCGGGTGAGGGACAAAAGGTCAGCTGACCTCTTGATCCCCACACCCACTTTTCAGACTTTTGTCTTCTCTCTCTTCTCCTTGCCTCCTTTCTCACGTTAGTTTCTCTTTCACTCTCCCACACTCATCTCCTCTTCCTCTCTTTGCTCTCTTCTCTTCTCCCTTGGTGCTGAAGATCTGTTGTGGACTGCAGAAGGTGATCTCAACTGTTGGTAAGCTCTCCCTCTTCCTTCCCTCTCTTCCTTGCTGCTATTTCCCTTCTTCTTCCTTCCGTACCATTCTTTGCCGGTATGTAGGGACCGAAGCGAGACCACGGTGGTCTCGTGTCACAAACCGAAGTTGAATTAGAACGGGATACGACTTAATAATATAAAGATAATAAACCGGACTTGTGTGTTTTATGTTATGTGCTATGTATGTGTTTGTGCCTTCACCGCTTTTCTAATGCTTAGAATATTAGCTAACGGTTTTAAACCGTTTGTGTAGATGACTTGCAGGTTAGGGATGCCGCCGAGTGAGGCGGAGGAGTGGACAGCCGGGGTCTCCGTACATTATAGGACGGGGGCGTTTTTGGGTTATGTTCCATATTGTTGTTCATGGATGTTGTCGTACGTTTAGACTTCGTATCAGGTTATGTTGTTTTGAGGACTCGGCTGAGTTTCCACGTTGTATTCTTACCTTTTAGTGTCTCGCATACATTATAAACGTTTTCGAGTTTTGCCTTTATTTGTGCCTTGTTGGAAGGTCCGGTGAAATTGTTGTCAGGCTAAGGGTCAGGACCCATTGTGAGGTCTTGCTCGTAGCATCCCGAGTCCCGCGGTTTTGAGGTGTTACAAAAGTGGTATCAGAGCCCTAGGTTGACAACAATGACACTCGCAATCTTTTAAAGGCCGAATGAGGAATAAACAGAACCCACATGGGTTCTGACTTTTCGTTTTCAAAATCATGTGCATGAGTCGGGCTTGGGTTAGAATGTACGGGACCACCACTCCTTCCACAAACCTCGGCGACGTTGATCTCTGAATTAGATATAGGTATATATAGTTATATATATATGACCTTAGGATGTTTGTGGATATTGTATGTACCTAGCTATGTATGCGACCTTAGGATGTTTAGGTTGCATGCCTTAGATGTGTATTATGATCATGTTACCTTTATGCTTTTAGAAGTTTATTATACCGGATTTATAAGTAGTACCTACGCGTTTATACTTAAGTAAACGTCATACGAAATCAGATGGCACGTACGAGAGCTACCGCTTACGTGGGACCCGCCAAGGGTAGACCACTACTTCCCCCTACCGCCCCAAGAGGGCGGGGACGAGTAGGAAGACCTCCAGGTACGAGAGGTAGAGGTCGGGGACGCATCCCATTGCGGACCCACCAATTGTGGGTGTACCAACAGCAGAGACCCTAGTGGAGGAGGTCGCAGAGAGCATCGTTCCCGAGGCTAGGGATAGCACCGTGGTGAGGTCCGGGGCGCAGGGTTCTCTATCTGGCAGGACTGGGGGAGCGTCGGTAGGAGCGACTGTGTTTGGAGATTATGTACGACGGGTAGAGGAGGAATTCAGGACTGGAGCACCACCCCCGGCACCACCGGTGCCTGCACCTGCACCTGCTAGATCAGCTGAGGTCACACAGAGGGTGACCCAGATTCGGGTTGCACCTGAGATAGTTGCACCGGAAATGGTTGCACCCGAGCCAGTTGTGGAGGTTACTAGGGCGAGAGACGAGCTGAGGTCTCCGAGACCTGATTCTTGGTTGAAGGCTTTCAACCAACAACATGTACCCTACTTCGACGGGAAGGTAGGGTTAGAGGTGGAGCACTGGATTGGGCATGTAGAGTCAGCTTTAGAGGCGATCCGTTGCCCAGAGGAGAGGCAGGTTGAGATAGTCCAGACCTTGTTCCGAGAGCAGGCCCAGTATTGGTGGAGGATAGTTAGAGGCGGTGTGACCAGGATGGATCGGCTACTGAGCCTCGTTAGAGAGACCTTTTGCCCAGATTTACTCAGGAGGGACCGAGTCCAGGACTTCCTGGAGGTAGGATTCGAGGATGTCCCAGTCATTGAGGCGATTAGACGATTCCGGACAGAGTTAGCCTTGCTCGGACCCGCCGCACCTCCAGCGGACCTGCATGTCTATCTCTTTTCTAGGAGACTGAGGGAGTCCACCCGTGCTTACCTTGCGGGATTTCGTTGTGACTCACTGGCAGAGTACCAGGACCGGGCTTCGGCCTATGAGAGAGACCGCCCTGGGTTTAGGAGGGCAGCACATTCCGGAGGGCCGGACAAGAGACAAAGGACAATATCGGCTAGTTCAGGGGCCGGAGTATCGAGTCAGGGACGTAGCTAGACTCCGGGACGTTCCGGTCCTCAGACGTCGAGATAGGCATCAGACGGGGGACGTCAATGCTACGGTTGTGGAGGGTTTGGACACACGAAGAGTACATGTAGGAAGCCGCCAGTGGCTTGCTTCACTTGTGGTCAGATGGGTCACCGAGCCGCTTTTTGCCGTCAGGGCAAGTCCCAGTCACAGCAGGGTTCTTTGCCTGCTAGCATAGCAGGGGGCAGTTCGAGGCCGCCACAGTATCAGTCACAGTGCTCTCAGCAAAGGGGCCAGGGTCAGGGTCATACTCGTATTCAGGGATCAGCTCAGGGACAGGGCCGAGGTAGAGGCCGTGGTGGAGGTACCCAGGAGACCAGAGGCACACAGGCCAGGGTATTTGAGCTGAGGAGTGCCGTTGATCCTCCAGCGCCGGCAGCCCCAGGTACCATTCAGATTCACAGCTTTTCGGTCCGAGTTTTATTTGATACAGGTGCTACACACTCTTTTATATCCGATGATTGTGTAGCTAGGTTGTCCTTAGCTACGGTAGAGGGGAGACCCTTTATTATAGGGTTACCCGATGGAGGTAGGGTTAGTGGTACCCGAGAGGTACGCGGTTGTCCCATTCGTTTGGAAAACCGAGATTGGTTGGCCGACTTCTTTGTCATGCACTTAGTGCATGAAGAAGTCATCCTTGGGATGGATTGGATGGACCGCCATCGAGCCGTGTTAGACATCAACCGGAGGACCGTGACGATTTCCACGGAGACGGGGCACGAGGTGATTTTCCGAGGTTGGGACCTCGGGAAGGCCGGTACAGTCATTAGCGCGGTCCGAGCTGCTAGACTTATCGGGCAGGGATGCGAGGCCTTCTGGTGTTATGCCATGAAGGAGGAGTCGAGACCATCACTGGAGGAGATCCCTATGGCATGCGAGTTCGAGGACGTTTTCGAGGAGCCACCCGGGCTACCACCGCAGAGGAGCGTTGATTTTGCTATTGAGTTGGAGCCCGTCACGAGGCCGATCTCCAAGGCTCCATACCGCATGGCGCCGATCGAGATGCTGGAGCTGAATAAGCAACTCGAGGAGTTAGCCGATAGGGGTTTCATACGCCCGAGCGTTTCCCCTTGGGGTGCACCGGTCCTCTTCGTTAGGAAGAAGGACGGATCTTTGAGGTTATGCATTGATTACCGAGAGTTGAACAAATTCACCATCAAGAACAAGTACCCGTTACCGTGCATTGATGATTTGTTGGACCAGCTGCAGGGAGCCTCTGTGTTTTCACGTATTGATTTGAGGTCGGGATATCACCATCTTAGGGTGAGAGAGGAGGACGTGCCAAAGACGGAACTCAGGACGAGATACGGCCATTATGAGTTTGTCGTGATGCCATTCGGGCTCACGAATGCACCCGCCGTCTTCATGGAGTTGATGAACGGCATCTTCATCGACTTCTTGGACCAGTTCGTAGTGGTATTCATTGACGACATCTTAGTCTACTCCCGGAGTAGGGAGGAGCATGAGGGACACCTGAGGACGGTGCTTCGAGTCCTCCAAGATAGAGAGCTTTACGCTAAGCTCTCTAAGTGTGAGTTTTGGATGTCCGAGGTGGCATTTTTGGGTCATATAGTTTCCGTCGAGGGTGTAATGGTCGACCTGGCGAAGATAGAGTCTGTTTCCGCATGGCCGCCTCCTAGGACGGTCAAGGAGGTGCGTAGTTTCTTGGGCGTAGCGCCGTTTTGTTGAGGGTTTCTCCGTGATTGCACGACCTCTCACTTCCTTGCTGAGGAAGTCTACCAGGTTCGTCTGGTCCGAGCGTTGTTAGCGCAGCTTCGAGGAGCTGAAGGGGAGGTTGACCTCCGCTCCTGTGTTAGCCCAACCTGAGGGTGTAGAGGATTTTGTAGTGTATAGTGACGCCTCCAACCTAGACTTGGGGTGCGTTTTGATGCAGAGAGGTAGGATTATTGCGTACGCTTCTCGGTAGCTGAAGCCGAACGAGGAGAATTACCCCACACATGATCTTGAGCTAGCGGCAGTGATTGATGCCCTGAAGATCTGGCGACACTACTTGTACGGGGCTACATGCCAGATCTTCACAGACCATAAGAGTCTGAAGTATTTATTCACTCAGCGGGAGTTGAATAACCGCCAGATCGAGGAGATGGTTGGAGCTGATTAAGGACTTTGACTTGGAGATTTTGTACCATCCGGAGAAGGCGAACGTAGTCGCTGACGCTTTGAGTAGGAGGACACCTCGAGAGGAGGCTATAGCTCGGCTTACGGTTCAGCCACAGCTGCAAAGGAATTTGATAGGTTTGGAGTTGGATATCCGGTTCCCGGGTACGGACGGTGGTTTGTCCGAGTTAGAGGTATTACCTTTCCTGTCCGGAGAGATCCTGCAGAAGCAGGAGAGATGTCCCATTTTGATGAGGATCCGGGACAGGATGTCTTGAGGAGAGGCACCGTAGTTTATCAGAGGAGCAGACGGGCTATTGAGACGTCAGGGACATATTTGTGTACCATCGGATCAGGAGTTGAGAGAGCGGATTTTGCATGAGGCATTGTATGGACGGAGATTCCGTACTCCCTTATGTTGGGACGAGCCAGGGAGTTCTAGCGTTGTAGCTCCAGATCAGGTACAGGACGACGTGGCTAGAGTTGCTTTGATCCGAGAGAGGATGTTGGCCGCGCAGAGCCGTTAGAGGTCGTATGCGGATAGGAGGCGTAGACCTCTCGAGTTCAGAGTATGAGCTCATGTGTGGTTGAGGGTATCACCGACGCTGGGCGTCAGGCGATTCGGCATTAAGGGGAAGTTAAACCCCCGATATGTCGGTCCAATCGAGATCTTGGAGAGAGTTGGTGAGGTGGCATACAGGTTAGCACTGCCACCGCGGTTGGAGGGTATACATCCGGTATTTCATGTCTCTCAGCTGAGAGAGTACATACACAATCCGAGGCACATCAACAGCCACGAGGACCTAGTGGTCGAGCCGGACCATACTTTTGCAGAGCACCCGATAGCGGTCTTAGAGCAGAGTACGAGGCGCCTTCGATCGAAGGAGATACCGATGCTGAGAGTACAGTGATCGAGGCGAGGAGCCGATGAGGCTACATGGGAGACGGAGGATAGTATCAGGAGGAAATATCCCGAGTTTTATGCAGACTTAGCGACATCCATAGGACCGTCGGGTTAGTCCCGAAATCTTCCCTTGTTTGTTCTATGCGTTGTGTCATGATGTGTTATGTGAGTGCGTATGAGTTTATGTGTACCTTGCGAGGTCTTGATGTGATTCTATACGTAGACGTGGATTAGAGCCGATAGTTGACGTTTTATGAGTTCCACGTGATTACGAGACGTGTTGGTCCAAGAGTGTTGGGTTTAGCAAGTTTCGGGACGAAACTTGTTTTTAGGGGGGGTTAGTTGTAACGCCCGGAATTTTATTCCGTACTTAGAGCGCCTTGTAGATCTTCCCGTAGGCACGAGATGCCGAGTGCCGGGATTTATTCATAAAATCCCGAGCCGACGCGTCGTTTTTCCTTTTTTTCCGCTTTCCGACCCTTCGTTCCGGGTTAAAGTGAAAAGGGGTCATTTCCGACCCCTCGTTCCGTGGTGAGGGACAAGAGGTCAGCTGACTCCTTGATCCCCTCAACACTTTTCATCTCATGTCTCCCCCCCTCTCTCTCCTCCCTTCTCTTTCACGTCACTTTTCACTTCCATTCCTCTCTTTGCTCTCTCTTCTCTTCTTTCTCCATGAATGCTCTTGGATAGGGACTGCGGAAGAAGAAGTTCAGATCTGGTGTGGTAAGTTCCTCTCCATCCTTCCTTCCTTCTTCTCCATGGCTGCTCATCCCTTTCTTCTTCCCTCCTTCATCTATGGCCATGGATGAAGCTTTTGAGAGGTTTTTACTCAAATCCTTGCATGCATGTGTTCTTAGCTCGATTAGGTCGTGGAGAGGAGTCCAAGATCAGTGGTGGGTGTTTGGAGAAGACCCAGCAAGAAGAGGAGGACATTGGAGCCAAGGATCCACGATCGAAAACGAAGAAGACGAAGTTCTGCACCGAACCCGCGGGGGCGGATCATCACGGCCGCAGGAGCGGCTAGCGGCGGGTGCGCCTCTTCACGGCTGCAGGGGCGGCTCCGGGCTCCAGGACGCCAGACCGCCGCTGGTGCGGCTAACCACGGCCGCAGGGCGGGCTCCCGATTCCAGACCACCGCAGGTGCGGCTGACCAGCTCCGCAGGGGCGGCTCCAGGGCGACAACAAAGGCGCAGGGGCGGCTTCTGTGTTCCGCAGGGGACGCCAGCTTGACTCCGCGGCTGCGGTTTCTTCAACAGTAGGCTTCTCCTCTCCCTTCCTCTTCGTTCCTTCCTTAATATTGTAGTTGTATCATGTTAGTAGCATGCCTAAGATGGATCTAGAGTAGTTTGAGATGCCACTTAGTGGTTGTGAACCTAGGAGCCCTTAAGGCTCGATGTAGTGATGGTTATGAGAATGTTGAGCATGATGGACTTTCTAGGCTTTTACATTGTTCTTGGCTGTTGAGTATGATCGTATGAGAGTTAGTAGGCTGTTGAGAGATCTCATCATGCGTTGAGTGAGATGTGAGTATGATAGATTCTAGGATGATGTCCTAGAATGAAAGTCAAATGATCTTGCGTAGATCATTTGTGTAGAAGTTTTAGACTTCTTGAGTTTAGCGGATTTTGATGGATATCTTGTTGTGAGCAGATTGTACGCTTCTTCCCAAGGGAAGCGAGAGCGTTGTGTGAGTTAGCGTTTGGGACGAGGTAAGTCTCCGGACTTACTTAGCTCGTATTATACATATTAGCATTGATGCGTGTTGGTGGTGTGTGTTGTTGTGTTCTTGTTTATGTTATAATAACTAAACCGGTAAATAGGACCACCGACCTTATATTATTTTGGCCCAAGTGTATGATAACGGGCGGTGACATCATCTGCCTAGCTCTTGCGAGGGTCTAAGAGGTTCTCGGCGACTAGCCCGTGCGGGTAGACGGTCGGATGCATCAGTACCATTCCTTGCCAGTAAGTAGGGACCGAGGCGAGACCGCGGTGGTTCTCGTGTCACAAACCTAAGTTGAATTAGAACGAGATATGACTTAATAATAAAAAGATAATAAACCGGACTTGTATGTGTGTGTTATGTGATATGTATGTGTATGTGCCTTCACCTCTTTTCTAATGCTTCGAATATGAGCTAACAGTTTTAAACCGTTGTGTAGATGCCTTGCAGGTTAGGGACGCCGCCGAGTGAGGTGGAGGAGTGGATAGCCGGGGTCTCCGTACATTATAGGAAGGGGACGTTTTTGGGTTATGCTTTCGTATTGTTGCTTTGTGGATTTTGTTGTACGGTTTAGATTTTCGTATCGGGTTATGTCGTTTTGAGGACTCGGCTGAGTTTCCACTTTGTATTCTTACCTTTCAGTTTCTCGCATACATTATAAACGTTTTCGAGTTTTGCCTTTATTTGTGCCTTGGAAAGGTCCGGTGAAATTGTTGTCAGGCTAAGGGTCGGGACCCATTGTGAGGTCTCGCCCGTAGCATCCCGAGTCCCGCGGATTTGGGGTGTTACAGACTCTGCGCTAGAACTGTAACCATCAAATCGGAGTCCACTACGACCGTATGGATGTATATGCATCCTATCAAAACCATATAAGAAAGCGATAGAAAATCGTTAAAACAATACAAACAAAATATATGATGCATCATCAACTAAAACCATTAATTTTCCGATTACTACACCAATGTAATGATGGATATTCCAGAAGTCCCGTAAACACAAAATGCGAACTCAAATCTTCGGTGATGAATTGGCTTGGATATATCGTCATAATAAAAAAACACGAAAAAACAATAACAACCAAAAACACATATTAGTGAGCAATAACTTAATGAAAAAAAATAAAAATAAAAGACATCTTCTTAAATAGGTGTTTTGGATATATATTCATCCTTAATTGTTAAAAAAATAAAAATAAAAAGAGATATTATGATTAACAAAAAATATCCATAAATGAGAGATCTTAGAAAGAAAAGATAATCAATACAAAATTTTAGTCTAGATAGAAAGGAAAGTGTATCATCTCCTCCACATATATTTAAAGCTAATATAATTAGATGGTTAACAAAATTAGTTTAGTAAGATTTTAGGAATTGAATTACATGATTTGAAGATATTTTATTTATAAAATTTTGGTAACAAAAATTTGATTTAGGAAAGATATTCTGTTAAAATCATATGTTTTTATATGTATAAATTTTAAATATATAAGTTTTAACTTTCTTTTTGGGTTTGGTTAAATAATCTGAAAATAGTTTTTAAAATGTCGATTACAAATAAATGATTTAAAAAAGATTATTTTAAAAACGAAATAATTTTAAACCGTTGATTAAAAAAATATATTTAAATATCTTGTTAATGAGCCTCATATCATACATATTGTTTTGTTTGAAATCCGAACCCATATTATATATTGTTTTAAAAAATCAAATAACGAACTCAAAATTTTTTATATAAATTGCAGCAAAATTTTTTTTTATTGTTTTCGTTAATTTTGTTTGATTAAATATTCTTCTAATTTACGAAAATGAGATATAGGGTTAATTGGAAGAATATGAGATATAGGGGTAGATAGTTACAGTTTAATTAGGTTTAAGTAAAAGTTTTACTAACAATAAATGTACACATGTAAAACAATAACCACTTAGTTTTAATATAAATAGTGTAATATAATGTTCAAAAATTTGTTTGTATCAATAAAAAAAAGACAAAAGATTGGAAAGTGGGATAATAGTTGTATATAGATATTGTAACTTTGGTAAGTATGTAATATTATATATCATAGTTTGTTATTGTAGGAAAATTATTATTCTACTAATTATAGTTTGTTAAATACATTAGTTAAGTAACATGTGGAAAAAATTTGTGAGCATGTGACATGTGGAATTTTCTCAAAAAATCAAAATTTTGAGAAAATGACATGTGGCAAAAATTTTTTGAGGAAGCACCACGTGAAAGAAAATGCTTTTGCTTTAATAGGAGTATATAGATATATAGATTGCCCGGCCCAGTTTCGAAACCCTCACCTGGCCACATCTTCTCATACCTCCCTTGCCGTGGGCCACACATCTCTGGAACTCACGCGGACCTTTCCCTTTGGGCTACTCCCCGGCCTACTAGAATGTTGTGTCTTGTTGGGCCTGACACCAGACTAAAGCAAGACCGCGCTACTCCATAGGAAGTCCAACGGCGTCTCCGATCTCCTTCACCGACGAACGTTACGAGAGCAGAGCATTGAAGCCGGAGGTTGATGACGGCCATCAAGATGGTGCATTGAAGACAATGAACGGCTTCACTTCCTTGACCACAACTAGAGACGACCAATTCATCCCTCCTCGACCAAGTCGACCATACCTTTCTCTCTCACTTGCCTCCCCAGGAATTTTGTAACCATCAACAACCCCTTCCTCTTCCACCGTCCCTCCTCCTCTTCCTGCTAGCCACCATTGCCGCCGCACTTCTCCTCTCCATTTCCCTTCTTTCTTCCCCCGATTTTAGCCGCTGTGATAAACCTCCCAATCTGCACTACCACCGGCGATTCCACCGACGAGCTTCTACGGGCCTTGAGAACCGACAAAGTGATTGATACTAATGGAAGCAGGATGAGTACGGCCGACGACGGAGAGCGGATGGTGAGTTATCGGAGTAGCCTCTGTGGGTGTTGCATTGGAAACACAAGAATGAGTTTAGACATTTCATCCGTGTGACTGACGAGGATCGAACTAGTGACCTTCTTTTTCATTTTAATTAGTTGTTGCATGTGTTTACCGAGACTTGAACCTGAGGACTATGTCTCTGTCGCCGTTTACCTGAAATTGCACTTACAGGACTCAAAGTCCAAACATGTGGTAATTTCCCTTGCACTACGTGGAGTTTATTTATGCTGATAGTAGTGCTCGAGCTTGGGACCTCTTGCTTATTTAAATCTGGAATGTGATGTTCGTAGGGATTGAGCTTGTGATCTTTTTCTACCACCAGACACCACTTGACGCCATTTAATCTTGCTACCAATCCGTTTCCGGTTATGTAACACCCCAAATCCGTGGGACTCGGAGTGCTATGGGCGAGACCTCACAATGGGTCCCGACCCTTAGCTTGACAACAATTTCACCGGACCTTCCAACAAGGCACAAATAAAGGCGAAATCTCAAAATGGTTTTCATGTATGCGAAAACCCGAAAGTAAAGACTACAAAGTGGAAACTCATCCGAATCCTCAAAACAACGTAACTCCGATACGGAAATCTAAAACATACAACAACATCCACAACTAACGATATGATAACATAACCCAAAAACGCCCCGTCCTATAGTGTACGGAGACCCCGGCTGTCCACTCCTCCACCTCACTCGGCGGTGTCCCTAACCTGCAAGTCATCTACAACACGGTTTAAAACCGTTAGCTCATATTTGAAGCATTAGAAAAGCGGTGAAGGCACAAACACATACATATCACAAAACATAAAACACACAAATCCAGTTTATTATCTTTTTATTATTACGTCATATCCCGTTCTAATTCAACTTCGGTTTGTGACACGAGAACCACCGTGGTCTCGCCTCGGTCCCTACTTACCGGCAAAGAATGGTATGGATGCACCCGACCATATCACCTGCCGGGCTAGTCGCCGAGATCCTCCTAAACTTCACGCAGAGCCAGGCAGAATGTCAACGCCCGTTATCATACACTTGGGTCACAATATATATAAGGTCGGTGGTCCTATTTACCGGTTTAATTGTTATAACAAGAACACAAACACACACCACCAAACACACATCAATGCTAATACATAAAATATGAGCTAAGTAAGTCCGGAAACTTACCTCGTCCCAATGCTAAATCACAAAACGCTCTCGCTTCCCTTGGAAAGAAGCACACAACCTGCTCACAACAAGATAACTATCAAAAGCCGCTCAACTCAAGAAGTCTAGGACTTCCACACAAATGATCTACACAAGATCATTTGACTCTCATTCTAGGACCGCATCCTAGAATCTCTCATACTCACATCTCACTCAACGCATGAGGAGATATCTCAACAACCTACTAACTCTCATATGATCATACTCAAAACCCAAGAACGAGTAAAAGCGTACTAGGTCTATCATGCTCATCACACTCTCCACACATGAAAGTAACACCCAAAAATTCATAACCTCAAAGATATTAGTCCTCAACCCAAGAGGCACAAGCTAGCCTAGAAGATCTATCATGCTCACATGCTCATATCCAACAATTACATCGAGCCTTAGGGGCTCCTAGGTTCACAGCCACTAAATGGTATTTCAAGCTACTCTAGATCCATCCTAGGCATGTTACTAACATGATTCAACAACAATACTAAGGAATGAACGAAGGGGAAGAGAGTGGAGGAACCTACTGTTGAAGAAACGCAGCCGCGGAGTCAAGCTGGCGCCCTGGCGGAGCAGACGCCGCCCCTACGGAAGGCTAGCGCCGCCCCTGCGGCCTTCTGGCGGAGCAGGCACCGCTCCTGCGGTGGCAGGAGCCGCACCTGCGGCGGTCTGGGCCGCCCCCGAGGTTGTGGTCAGCCGCACCTGCGGCGGTCCGGCGTCGTGGAGCCCGGAGCCGCCCCTGCGGCGTGCCAAGCCGCCCCTGCGGCGTGCCAAGCCGCCCCTGCGGCGTGCCAAGCCGCCCCTGCGGCGGTGCTGGCCGCCCCTGCGGCTGTGCTGTGCCGCTCCTGCGGCTGTGCTGAGCCGCCCCGCGGGTTCTGTGCAGAACGTCGTCTTCGTCTTCGATCGTGGATCCTTGGCTCCAAAGTCCTTCTTCTCTTGCTGGATCTTCTCTAAACACCCACCACTGGTCTTAGGCACCTCTCCTCGACCTAATCGAGATAAGAACACAAGCATGCAAAGGACTTGAGTGAAAACCTCTCAAAGCTTCATCCATGGCCATGGATGAAGGAGGGAAGAAGAAAGGGGTGAGCAGCCATGGAGAGGAAGGAAGGAAGGGAGGAAAGGGACTTCCCGCACCAAATATGGAGTTCTCCTACTGCAGTCCACACATGCAGCTCCTCAATCAACCATGGAAGAAGAGAAGAGAAGAGAAGAGAGTGATGGAGGAAAAGAACGTGAAAGAGAATAGAGGAGAGAGAGAGAGGGGACAAGGGCTGCAAAGGGAGAGGGGACCAAGGGGTCAGCTGACCTCTTGTCCCTCCCCACGGACCGAGGGGTCGGAAATGACCCTTTGTTATTTTAAACCCTGAACGAAGGGTCGGAACGCGGAAAAAGGGGAAAAACGACGAGTCGGCTCGGGATTTTCTTAGGAATAAATCCCTGCACTCGGCATCTCGGCCTACGGGAAGATCTACAAGGCGCTCTAAGTCCGGAATAAAATTCCGGGCGTTACAACTAACCCCCCTAAAAATAAGTTTCGTCCCGAAACTTGCTAAACCCAACACTATCGGGCAAACACGTCACGTAACCACGTGGAACTCATAAAACGTCAACTATCGGCTCTAATCCAAGTCTACGTATAGAATCACATCAAGACCTCGCAAGTTACACATAAACTCATACAAACTCACATAACACATCATAACATAAACACACAGATCAACCAAGGAAAGATCTTGGGACTAGCCCGACGGTCCTATCGATGTCGCTAAATCTGCGTCAAACTCAGGATAGTTCCTCCGGATATTATCCTCCGTCTCCTATGTAGCCTCGTCGGCTCCTCGCCTCGACCACTGCACTCTCAGTATCGTTATCTCCTTCGATTGAAGGCGCCTCGTACTCCGCTCTAAAACTGTTATAGGATGCTCTACAAATGTATGGTCCGGCTCGACCATTAGGTTCCCGTGACTGATGATGTGTCTCGGGTCGTGTATGTACTCTCTCAGCTGAGAGACATGAATTACCGGATGTATACCCTCTAACCGAGGTGGCAATGCTAACCGGTATGCCACCTCACCGACTCTCTCCAAGATCTCGAATGGACCGACATATCAGGGCTTAACTTCCCCTTAATGCCGAATCGCCTGACGCCCAGCGTCGGTGATACCCTCAACCACACATGAGCTCATACTCTGAACTCGAGAGGTCTACGCCTCCTATCCGCATACGACCTCTAACGGCTCTGCGCGGTCAACATCCTCTCTCGGATCAAAGCAATTCTAGCCACGTCATCCTGTACCTGATCTGGAGCTACAACGCTAAAACTCCACCGCTCATCCCAACATAAGGGAGTACAGCATCTCCATCCATACAATGCCTCATACGGTTGCCATCCCCATCGACGCGTGCCAAAACCTTGAGGTAAAACGCTTGTCCGTGTCCGAGATGATGGTCTTCGGCATTCCATGTAATCTCACAATCTAACAGTGTTGGATATGTCCTCCCACTTCCACTGTGGCATGGGCGGTGGGTGAAGTTCTCCTCCGTCTCTGGTGCTCGATCTTGACCTGCTGGCAGGTCGCGCATCGGGCCACATATCTAGCTACATCGGGCTTGAGCCCGCCCCACCAATAAAATCTCCTAAGATCCAGTACATCTTACTCGTGCTTGGGTGCACTGAGTAAGGTGTGGAATGTGCCCTATGCAAAATCCGCTCTCTCAACTCCTGGTCTGACGGTACACAAACACGTCCCTGGCGTCTCAATCGCCTGTCTGCTCCTGCGATGACTGTGTTGCCTCTCCTCGGGACATCCTGTCCCGAATCCTCATCAAAATGGGACATCCCTCTTGCTTCTGCTGGATCTCTCCGGACAGGTCAGGTAATACCTCTAACTCGGACAAACGACAGTCCGTATCGGGAATCGGATATCCAACTCAAACTCTATCAAATCCCTCTGCAACTGTGGCCGAACCGTAAGCCGAGCTATAGCCTCCTCTCGAGGTGTCCTCCTACTCAAAGCATCGGCGACTACGTTCGTCTTTCCCGGATGGTACAAAATTTCCAAGTTAAAGTCCTTAATCAGCTCCAACCATCTCCTCTGGCGGTTATTCAACTCCCGTTGAGTGAATATATACTTTAGACTCTTATGGTCTGTGAAGATCTGGCACGTAGCCCCGTACAAGTAATGTCGCCAGATCTGCAGGGCATGAATCACTGCCGCTAGCTCAAGATCATGGGTAGGGTAATTCTCCTCGTACGGCTTTAGCTGCCGAGAAGCGTACACAATAACCCTACCTCTCTACATCAAAACGCACCATAGGCCTAGCTTGTAGGCGTCACTATATATGACAAAATCCTCTACGCCCTCAGGCTGAGCTAACACAGGAGCGGAGGTCAACCTCCTCTTTAGCTCTTTGAAGCTATGCTGACAAGGCTCGGACCAGACGAACCTGGTAGGCTTCCTCAGCAAGGAAGTGAGCGGCCGTGCAATCACGGAGAAACCCTCAACAAAATGGAGGTAGTATCCCCCTAAGCCTAAGAAACTGCGCACTTCCTTGACCGTCCTAGGAGGCGGTCATGAGGAAACAACTCTATCTTCGCCGGGTCAACCATGACACCTTTGGCGGAACTATATGACCCAGGAATGCCACCTAGGACATCCTGAACTCGCACTCAGAGAGCTTAGCGCAAAGCTCTCTATCCTGGAGGACTCGAAGCACCGCCCTCAGGTGTCCCTCAAGCTCCTCCCTACTCCGGGAGTAACCTAAGATGTCGTCTATATCACTACCACAAACTGGTCTAAGGAGTCGATGAAGATGCCGTTCATCAACTCCATGAAGACGGCGGTGCATTCGTGAGCCCAATGGCATCACGACAAACTCATAATGGCCGTATCTCGTCCTGAATGCCGTCTTCGGCACATCCTCCTCTCTCGATTGATACACTTGAAATGCCGGGTGAACGCCCTATACTCTCGTCGGCCATGCCAGCCGGTAAAACACTTTCCCAACATGCGCTATGATTTCCAAAAAGTTTCGATGTATCGGAAACTCAACTTTCTTCTCGGGTCTTTCTCACTACGACATTTCCATTATGTTTCTTCTTTGCTTGTCTCTAACAAAGAAGATCGAATTTCCAATTTACACCGTTGGCTTTGGTTCTTGTCAAACCAAACTTTGATGTTACGTTTCCTCAATTCTTGTTGCAAGTTCTAAGTAACGATGGAAATACTTTGCTTCACACTGCTTCTACTAACGAGACATGTATGCTATAACTTTTACATCGTCTCTCGATACTCAGTCAAGACCATGTCTTGAAGAATCGCTTGTACACTTCAAACCGATCGTACCTCGAGGCAATTTCAAAAACAGTTGCACCAATGAATCTCCTCTTAACTCTCAACAACTCCATTGTCCCTTTTCATCCCCCTCAATACTTCATCGTCATCCAGAGCAGGTTATCCATAGATGGTGTTACTTGGAGAATCTCTCCACAATCCGTTAATGATCAGCCCATCCAAGCAACTTGCAACTTCTTTCACGTCCTTCTGGGTTGTCATCCCGAGACAACTGGTCATACAACTTCTCTCTTCTTCGAGAGTAGACCAGAATGTCCTATTCGGGCATTAGTAAGCCCATATGGAATCACTACAACTCTTAGTGACCATGGTTTGTCCGGAATGCCTTGTTTGCAATATCCCAGTCTCGACATCTCAATTGGTGACAATCAAGCCTTAACTCGATTTAGAAGAGACCACCGACCCTTGCAACCGGTCAAGTAAATCATCTATCTGTGGTAAGGGGTACTTGTTCTTCATTGTCATCTTGTTCGGCTCATTGTAATCGATGTACAAGTGGAGATAACCGTCTCTCTTTCCGCAAACTGGTGTTCTCCATAACAACTTCAAATCAAGAGTTTAAGATTTAATCTAAGCTCTAGTTACCGTTCCTTTATGATCCCACAACCTGGTTACTCTCCCCCACACCCATCAATAGACCACCCGCACATGTGCGTTCTCGGTTGTCACAAATTAGTTCATAATTGACATTCTCCTATGTCAATGACTTACCATTCTTCTATGCTTCCAAGTTACCATTCTCATGAAGGCTACCCTCTCGGGGTACTCTACCTTAAACTCCGTTAGCTCATTCTTCATTCCACGCTTCCTTTTCCTTCAGTGAGATAAATATACCCTTCTCGGCGTTTTTGAGTCACATGACTCACCTTCATAGGCTTAACCGCGCTTCATGATGTCTTGTAAGTGCGTCTCCTCAAAATCTCTAACGTTGGTTGACATCCACGTGTTGCTCTCATCTTGTTAGGATCATCATTTACGTACTTCCTTCTTTTTAGCATTTCTTCGCCTTATCTTCATAACAGAAACCGGTCAACTCCGCCTAAATCCCCACCTTGTCATTCTTCTCATAACTCTCGTAATGTTGACTCTTCACTTAATGGTACCTCGTAAGCTTAACTTACGATATCTTACATTTTCACACTTGGTTCGATCACGTTCTCATCTTGACTCCAAATCTTAGGAGAGTCTAAGGAAAGCTTCACTTCTCGTAATGGAACACCGCCTTTAACCTTGTTAGAATGCACCCATCTCCTCCTTGATTCGCATCTTTAGTTGTCCGCGCGTCTTCTTGAAGAACTTAAGTTTGTTATCTCCATTGTTCTCGTACCAAGTCCTCAAACACGGTAGCTCCAATGGACGCTCCCCTGGTCTTTGCAGATGGAGAACTCTGCGCCCGGACCTCCCAACGGTCCTATCCCCAGCCTCGGGAACGATGCTCTCAGCGACGTCCTCTACGGGAACCTTAACTACTGGTGGATCCACAATTGGCGGGTCCGCAATGGGGATACATCCCCGACCTCTCGGGCCTGGAGGTCTTCCTACTCGTCTCCGAATCGGGATGGTAGGAGAAAGAGGGGGTCTACCCCTGGCGGGTCCTACGTAAGCGGTAGCTCTCGTGCGTGCTATCTAATAGCGTATGACGTTTACTTATGTATAAATATGTAGGTACTATTATGATCTCGTATGATAAAACTTCTAAAAGCGTAAGGTGAGCATAATCACAAAATACACCCAAGGCATACAAGCCAAAACATCCTAAGGCCACATACGTATCTAGGTACATACAAATCCACAAACATCCTAAGGTCATATATTTATATATATAACTATGTACGAATATATACATACTTCTAATCCAGAGATCTATGTCACCGAGGTTTGCGGAAGGAGTGGTGGTCCCGTACATTCTAACCCAAACCCGACTCATGCACATGATTTTGAAAACGAAAAATCAGAACCCGTGTGGGTTCTGTTTATTCCTCATTCGGCCTTTCAAAAGATTGCGAGTGCCATTGTTGTCAACCTAGGGCTCTGATACCACTTTTGTAACACCCAAAATCCGCGGGACTCGGGGTGCTATGGGCGAGACCTCACAATAGGTCCTGACCCTTAGCTTGACAACAATTTCACCGGACCTTTCCAACAAGGCACAAATAAAGGGAAAAACTCAAAACGTTTTAATGCATGCGAAAACGAATACAAAGTGGAAACTCAGCCGAGTCTTCAAAACAACACAATCCCGATATGAAAGTCTAAAACGTACAACCACATCCCCCAAACAAACGATATGAAACATAACCCAAAAACGCCCCCGTCCTATAATGTACGGAGACCCCGGCTGTCCACTCCTCCACCTCACTCGGTGGCATCCCTAACCTGCAAGTCATCTACAACCACGGTTTAAAACCGTCAGCTCATATTCGAAGCATTAGAAAAGAGGTGAAGGCACAAACACACGGATAACACATACATCACATACAAACTCCAAAACACACAAGTCCGGTTTATTATCTTTTAATTATTAAGTCGTATCCCGTTCTAACTCAACTTAGGTTTGTGACACGAGACCACCGTGGTCTCGCTTCGGTCCCTACTTACCAGAAAGGGGTGGCACGGATGCACCCGCCCGTATACCCGCCTGGCTAGTCGCCAAGATCCTCCTAGCCCCAGTCAAGGCTAGGCAGAAGATGTCACCGCCCGTTATCATACACTTGGGCCAACATATATATAAGGTTGGTGGTCCTATTCACCCGTTTAGTTGTTTATATCAAGAACATAAACACACACCACCAAACACACATCAATGCTAATACATAAAATACGAGCTAAGTAAGTCCGGAGACTTACCTCGTCACCACACTCAAATCACCACATTCTCGCTTCCTTAAGGAGGAAGCCCACAACCCTCTCACAAGAGATATGCATATCAATACATACTCACGCTCAGGAAGTCTTAGACTTCACTCTAGTGATCTAAGCAAGATCACCTAACCCTCAAGCTAGGAATGCATCCGAGGTCCCAAGTACTCACCACACTCTCCACACATGAAAGCAGCTCACAACAGTTTATAACCTCACAAGACATTAATCCTCAACCAAGGAGGACCAAGCTAGCCTAGAAGGTCCATCATGCTCACATGCTCATATCCATCAACTATATCGAGCCTTAGGGGATCCTAGGTTCACAACCACTAAGTCTCATTTCACACTACTCTAGATCCATCCTAAGCATGCTACTAACATGATACAATTACAATGCTAAGGAAGGAACGAAGAGGAAGGGAGAGGAGAAGCCTACTGTTGAAGAAATCGCAGCCGCGGAGTCAGCTGGCGCCCCCTGCGGAATACAGAAGCCGTCCCGCGGAACCAGGAGCCGCACCCACGGTGGTCTGGAGTCGCGTTTCTGGCGCCGCCCCTGCGGTCGTGCTGAGCCGCACCCGCGGCCGTGCTGAGCCGCACCCGCGGCCGTGCTGAGCCGCCCCTACGGCTGGCCGCTCCCGCGGTCGTGAAGATCCGCCCCCGCGGGTTCTGTGCAGAACGTCGTCTTCTTCGTTTTCCATCGTGGATCCTTGGCTCCAAAGTCCTTCTTTTCTTGCTGGATCTTCTCCAAACACCCACCACTGGTCTTAGGCTCCTCTACACGACCTAATCGAGCTAAGAACCTATGCATGCAAAGATTTGAGCAAAAACTCCTCAAGATCTTCATCCATGGCCATGGATGAAGGAGGGAAGAAGAATCAGGAGAATCAGCAAAGAAGAGAGGGACGGGAGAGGAAGGAGCTTACCAACAGATCTGGACTTCTTCTGCTGCAGTCGACACATGCAAGATCTTCAAGCAAAAATGGAAGAAGAGAAGAGAAACCAAGAGAGGAAGAGGGAGAGGGAAATGAACGTGAAAGAGAAGAGAGGAGAGAGAGAGGGGGGACAAGGTTGCCAAGAGGGAGAGGGGACTGCAGCCATCTTGTCACATTTGCTCGGAACGAGGGGTCAGAATTGACCCCTTGTCACTTCGACTCAGAACGAAGGGTCGGAATGCGGGAAAAAGGGAAAAACGACGAGTTGGCTCGGGATTTTAGGAATAAATCCCGGCACTCGGCACCTCGTGCCTGCGGGAAGATCTATAAAATGCTCTATGTCTGGAATAAAATTCCGGGCGTAACACATTGTGAGATCCTAGCCCAGTAGCACCTCGATTCCTACGGATTTGGGGTGTTGCACTAGGGATATCACGAGGACAATCAAAATTGTCCCACGTATTTGCATCTTCCTCCTCTCAATCTCCTTTATTTATGTATAACCATAGTGAATAAAACTTAGAATTATCCGAATTATATGCTCTCATGAATTTCCATTTCCTTATTGTGAATACGAAGAAATTCGAGTATATAAAACTAAATATCTTCAACCTTCTTATGAACCAACTTCACGCAAATCGTTTCCAAATCTTACCTACAAAAGAAAGACAAACGTTTTTCGATTTTGACATTTTTTTTTGCATTTTGTATCTATTTGTAGTGATATTTGGAATACACAATCGAAAAACATTTTTACATGAGAATAACTTTACATTTTATTGATAACGATATATTTTTGCGTAAATATGTTATTGCATTTCGCCATTTCAACGCAAGACATGATGCACCAAACATTGCAAACGTGATTAAAAAAAACAGTTTTACAAGAATTTGATGTACAAGCTTGTATATTAAATTATTTTGATAATGTATCTGCAAACACCGCCGCCGCCATAACATCACCGCTGCCATAAACCACCGCCATAAATCATCCGCTAACACTGCCCCATTATAAAAGGATGGAAATTTGATACCATGGGTGACAATGTTTCGAAATCATGGATTGTTGAGAAGCAATCTAAGATTTGGAAATGAACCCTTACAATGATTATAAATCAACAATCCATGATTTTAAAACCTCGTCACCTATTGTATCAAATTTCCATCCTTTGAAAACGGGACCCACTTCACTTCTCAGTATTTTCTTCTTCTCACCAATATGTTGTTTGACATATTTGACCGAGCGAAGATCTACATAAGTTCAAGTATCACGTCTTCCTTTCCCAATCTGATTAGCTCCAACAAAGCGTGTTTCTCAAAATTCAATATAATCCAGGGTTAAAAAAAGGAGACGCGGCCGCCCTATATATAGGGTAGGGGTCGGCCGTCCATATCCAAATATAAAAAACCCGCAAGATCATATCTTATCTAGAATATTGTATGATCTAGATCTTAGGAAAATTAATAAAATAAATCGATCTTCTAGAAAACAGATCTCCTAAGACTTGGTCCTCAAGTATCTCTAAGATATATGATTTCCAAATCTTATCTTTTAAGTTTCCATATTAGAAATGTTAAAACTATTTGCAAAAAGGAAATAAAATTTCTTGGGCTTAAAAACATAATTAAAAGATCACAAAATAAAACTATACCAAAACATATCCTTATGGGCTAATAAATAAAATAGAAGGCATAACATGGTTGATGGAGCCATAGAAATGGATGTGGAAGTGTACAGCCGATCCAATCAAGATAGATCTGATAAGCCACGATGTGGAGCACATAGTTGATCCTTCCAAAGGATCCTCGTATACGAAGCCTTGGATTGAAGACTAGAACTAAGTAAGAATTATAAGGATGTGGAATAAGGTTGATGCCCAAACCATGTAGGAGGATTTCCCTTCTCAATACTTAGATTCAACTTAAATATATCTTACAAATGAAGCAACTGATCCTTTATATAGAGGATAAATGACGAAATTAAAGTCAGAATTTAAGGTTCCGAAATGAAAAGTCTAAAATATGAAAGGTCGGAATTTAAGTTTCGGAAGTAAAGTTCCGAAATGAAAAGTCTATTATGAAATAGCTGAAATATTAGAAAATGTGTCAAAAACAATCAAGCTTCATGCCATGACAAGGAATACCACTTGCCGGGTCGTTTTATCCGGAGACACGGATGACATCGCCATCCAAGGGCGTATCACGCTGGTTTAGGTAAACCGGCGGTTTAGGTTTCTGCCGGTTAGTCTGTTTAGGGGGGGAAAAAAACCTAAATCGCCGTTTTTCGGTTACTTTTTAATTTGAAAATGGACCAAGCTTCTGCTTTGGTCTACAATGGCTACAAAATACCCGTTTCTTTCTTGCTACTCTCCAACAGTTATTTTAAATGACCGTTGGTTGGGCCCCACTATGCAACGGCCACTAGACGTTGCACAATGGGTTTTTATTAAAATTTTATTTTATTTTATTTTTTAAGAGCTATTTTTTATAAAAAATAACCAACTCCTCTATCATTTTATCCCACACATTCTCTCGAATTCATCTCTCGGCTCTCTTAATGGCAAACCCGACTGAGAAAATTTCTTCTCAATTCTTCCCTAACACCCAAGAAAGTGAAATTCAAATGCCCGACAATCCCGAAAAAACCGAAATCCCACAACGACAACTACCTCACCAAAAATTCTTACACCCAAGTTTTTATGAAGCATTACAAGAAGTGGTGCTTGTGAATGATTATTGTCATGTTTCATTCAAATATTGTCCAACAGTGTAAAAGTGGAAAGCGAAAGGTGCATACGGGACATTGCAAACGCACATGGAAAATTTCCATCCCGAAAATCTAGCAATATCATGGGGACAATCACAATTCTCCCACGTGTTTGCATCTTCTTCCTCTCAATCTCTTCTGTTTATGTATAACCATAGTGAATAAAGCTTAGAATTATCCGAATTATATGTTCTCATGAATTTCCATTTTCTTATTGTGAATACGAAGAAATTCGAGCATATAAAACCAAATATCTTCAACCTTATTTTGAACCAACTTATGGAAAAATTGTTTTCAAATCTTACCTACAAAAGAAAGACAAACGTTTTTCGATTTTGACATCTTTTTCGCATTTGGTATCTAGTTGTAGTGATATTTGGTGTACACAATCGAAAAATATTTTTACATGGGAATTACTTTATATTTTATTGATAAAGATATCTTTTTGCATAAATATGTTATTGCATTTCGCCATTTCAACGCAAGACGTGATGCACCAAACATTGAAAACGTGATAAATAACGATTTTACAAGAATTGGATGTACAAGCTTGTATATTAAATTATTTTGATAATGTATCCGCAAACACCGCCGCCGCCATAACACCACCGCTGCCGTAAACTGCCGCCATAAATCATCCGCTAACACTGCCTTGTTTTAAACGGATGAAAATTTGATACCATGGGTGACAAGGTTTGAAATCATGGATTGTTGAGAAGCAATCCAAGATTTGGAAAGGAACCCTTACAATGATTATAAATCAACAGTCCATGATTTTAAAACCTCGTCACCCATTGTATCAAATTTCCATTCTCTGAAAACGGGACCCACTTCACTTTTCAGTATTTTCTTCGCCTCAGCAATATGTTGTTTGACATATTTGACCAGGCGAAGATCTACATAAGTTCAGGAATCACATCTTCCTTTCCCATTCTTGTTAGCTCCAACAAAGCGTGTTTCTCAAAATTCAATATAATCCAGGTTTAAAAAAAGGAGACGCGACCTCCCTATATATAGGGTAGGGGTCGGCCGTCAATATCCAAATAAAAAAAACCTGCAAGATCATAACTTATCTAAAATATTGTATGATATAGATCTTAGGGATATTAATAAAATAAATCGATCTTCTAGAAAACATATCTCTTAAGTCTTGGGCCTCAAGTATCTCTAAGAGATACGATTTCCAAATCTTATCTTTAAGTTTCCATATTAGAAATCTTAAACTATTTACAAAAAGGAAATAAACTTTCTCGGGCTTAAAACGTAATTAAAAGCCCACAAAATAAAACTATAACAAAACATGTCCTTATGTGGTAATCTACTATATAATACTAAAATAGAAGTAGATTTTGCCACATGTTATCACCATATTAAGCCACCTAGTATTTTCCCACATGTCATCACCACATTATGCCACATAGAATTTTGCCACATGTCACCATTACATTAAGCCACATCAGATTTTGTATATATCTTATTTATTTTTAGTCAACTATTTTCATTTTTATTATATTTAATTTCTTAGTTAAGAGAATGACATGAGATATAAAATATAAAAAAAGATTATGACATAAACAAAAATAACTTCTATATTTAACAGATATTATACTATTTGTGTGTTAGGGGATGAAATTATATAGATTTTTTTTAATTCAAGTTATTTTTAAATCAAGATATATAATTGGTCATTTTACATTTCAAATATAGAGAAAATAATTTGATATTTATTAAGTAACACTTTTATTTATCTATTTATTTATTTGTGTCATCCAATGCAAGGAACAGGTACTAAACTAGTATAATATTAAAGTAGAAGTGTATTTTGCCACATGTTATCACCACATTAAGCCACCTAGGATTTTGCCACATGACATCACCACATTAAGCGACATAGGATTTTGCCACATGTCACCACCACATTAAGCCACATCGGATTTTGCATATATTTTATTTATTTTTAATCAACTATTTCTATTTTTATTTTATTTAGTTTCTTAGTTAAGAAAATAACATGAGATATAAAATATAAAAAAGGATTACGACATAAACAAAAACAGATATTATACTATTTGTGTGTTAGAAGATGAAATTATATAGATTTTTTTTAATTCAAGTTATTTTTAAACCAATATATATAATTGGTCATTTTACATTTCAAATAATTGGATTTTTAAATATAAAGAAAATAGTTTGATATTTATTAAGTAACACTTTTATTTATCTATTTATTTATTTGTGTCATCCCGTGCAAGGCACGGGTATTAAACTAGTAAATAAAATAGAAGACAAAATTTGGTTGATGGAGCTTTAGAAATGGATGCGGAAGCGTACGGTCGATCTAATCAAGATAAATCGGATAAGCCCTGGATTAGATAGTTGATCCTTCCAAATGATCCTCGTATACGAAGCCTTGGATTGAAGACTAGATCCAAGTAAAAACTATAAGGATATGAAAGAAGGGTGAGCCCAAACCATGTAGGAGGTTTGTTTATTATTCCTTCTTATGAGGCAATAATTCTTGAGACGTAACTGTAAAGGGTTGTTGTGATTCCTTGATTGAAAGAATGAGGTTTGTCTATTATTTCCCCATATATTATCTTGAAAACTATAGATTTTAGGTTGCGGACCTTTGTGTTTTTAAGACACTATTGTGAAAGAGCATAGTTTAAAGAAACATTCATCCAAAGCGTTACATTCTATTATATGTCACGTGCGATTTCATTATATCCTAAGTCCATATGTATAAATAATGATCTTGAATCTTTGGAATTGCATAATTTCCTTATTTGATCTTTATTTATTTGTTTTGACTTTCAATCAATAGTGACAATTGATTGCATAATTTCCTTATTTGATCTTTATTTGTTTGTTTGATTGCCCACATCATGGGATCCCTAAGATTGAGTTGCTAGAGATCTACTTTAAGGGACTTCATGAGGACACTCAATTCAAGTTGCAGCCACTTTTTTGAGGTACTTTTATGGATAAAGAAGAAGGTGAGGATTAAGATTTTGTTGAGAAGCAAGCCTTAGTTATGGAGAAGTACTCTCACAGGAAGGCTGAAGAGATGAAAATAAGACTGGGAGTGTATGAGGTAAGCCAAGAAACGCTCCATGATGCGAGATTAGATTCCTTACATAATTAAATTAAATCTTTAAGGGAATTATTTGCATCTAATTTGAAAGAGAAACAAGGTGAAGTGTAGGTTGCATCCAAAGAAGAGGATGCTAATTATTTGAATAGAGGTAATTTCCAGGGAGGATACCAAAATCATAAAAGTTATGGCAATAAATTCAACAGGAATTCCTAGGGAAATAATTTCAAGCCTAACCACAATCATCCAGGCTTCTCATATTCTAATCTTGAGGGTGCTGAGCAACCTCAACCAAAAGATCGATTTGAGGTTATGTTTGAGCAACTCATGGCAAGGTTGAACAATCTTGAGAATATTGTCACTAGTATCACCAAAGCTCAAAAAGTTTTGGAGACTCAAGTGTTCAAGAAGGCAGTAGAAGCTCCTAGAGATCCAGGAAGACTTCTTGGAAAGACCGAGGAGAACCCGAAAGGACAGATTCTGACTGTCACCACTTAAGATGAGCTGAAGGAGGATGAGTTACACGAGAAAGATGAAATCTCGGCCACTTGTGGGGAAATCTCGGCCGATATTACCCATAGTGCCGACCGAGATTTCGTTGCAAAAGCCAAATCTCGGCCCGATATTTTTCCATCTCGGCCGAGATCCCCTCCTCATGAAGAAAAGTCGGAGAATGTTGAGAAAAAGCCTGATAAGGAAGAGAATACATTCCACCGCCCGCGTACAAGCCTCCACTTCCATTTCCGCGAGCTCATGCAAGAGCAAAGCTTGACGAGGTTTTTGGTAAGTTCATTGAGTTTATTAAAAAGTCAAAAATTGATATTTCGACTCTTGACTGTCTTGCAGGAATGCCAGAATATGGAGAAATCTTGAAGGATACGCTCTTTGACAAGAATACCATTGGAGAGGAGGAAGAGTTTATGACCACTAAGAAGCCATTTAAGGCCATCAAAATTCAAATGAAGAGGATGCCACAAAAGCTTAAGGATCTTGGATCGTTTTGCGTCCGAGTAGGACTTTGAGATAGATCCTATATAGCTTTGTGCGATCTTGGTGTGAGTGTGAGCATGATTCCTCTTGCACTTTGCAAGGAGAATGGACTTGGGGAACCAAAGCCAACAAAGATGACACTGCGCATCACAGATGGATCGTCAATCAAACCAGTGGGAATACTCAAAGATATCCCACTATTGTTAGGGAAGTATCATGTTCCCATTGACTTTTATGTACTTGACATTCCTGTTAATTCCATTGTACCTTTAATCCAAGGAAGACCCTTCCTAGCCACTTCTGGTAGTCATGTTAATTGCAGGGACGTTTCTCTCACCTTCACTATAGTAAGGGAAAGTGATGAAGATGATAAATATTGGTTCCCAAACATCGTGGAAGAAGCCAATTTAGCAGACGGATCGCTTCGATGCGAAGACAAATCGTCTAGAGGAACCTCGGTCGAGATCTCGGCCGAGATCACTTCGGACCCCGACCGAGAAATCACTGCAGAGACTAAATCTCGGCCCGAGATTCTTCCATCTCAGCCGAGATCCATTGAAGTTGAAACCTCCGCCGAGATCCATCCTACCTCGACCGAAGTTTTGCAACAAAACGTTGCATCTCGGCCCGAGATCCACCAATCTCGGCCGAGATGCAAGTATGGGGTCGGCAAAGACTTGGAATCGCTTCCCGAAGCTCTGGAACCTCAAGACACACCTCTTCCGTCCACCAAAAGGAAAGAAAAAGTGGACGAAGGGAAGAAACCAAGGCCCGAAAAGAAGAAAATCCTCTGTACCCTCTAGCTGTGCCAAAATAGGAGCAGAAGTTAGACGCCTCTTCAGCTCCTCAAAACTCTACATACACTGATCAGACCATACAAATCTGGTAGGCTGCCTCAGCAGACTCGTCAGTGGACGGGCAATCACTGGAAATCCCTCCGTAAAGTGTCTATAATAACCGGCTAGGCCAAGGAAGCTACGTACTTCCTTGACGTTCGTCGGTGTCGTCCAAGCTGCTACTGCCTCAATCTTTGCCGGATCCACCTTGATCCCTTCAACTGATACCACATGACCCAGGAATGCTACCTCTGACATCCAGAACTCACACTTAGAGAACTTAGCATAAAGTTCTCTATCCAGTAAAACCTACAACACAGTACTCAGCTGCCCTGCATGCTCCTCTTTGATACGAGAGTATACCAGAATGTCATCTATGAAGACTACCACAAACTGATCCAGGAAGTCGATGAATATGTTGTTCATCAACTCCATAAAGACTAATGGGGCATTCGTAAGCCCAAATGGCATCACTACAAACTCGTAGTGGTCATATCTGGTCCGGAATGTTATCCTGTGCACATCCTGCTCTCTCACCCTCAGCTGGTGATACCCTGACCGCAGGTCAATCCTGGAAAATATTGTCGCTCCCTGAAGCTGATCTAACAAGTCATCAATACGCAGCAATGGATACTTGTTCTTGATGGTCACCTTGTTCAGCTCTCTGTAATCTATACACAGCCTCAACGATCCGTCCTTCTTCCGTACGAAGAGGACAGGTGCTCCCCATGGGGATACGCTAGGGTGGATGAAGCCCTTCTCAGCCAACTCCTCAAGTTGCTTCTTCAGCTCCAGCATCTCGATAGGCGCCATCCGGTATGGGGCCTTCGAGATCGGTCTCGTACCAGACTCTAAATCAATACAAAAATCCACACTCCTCTGAGGCGGCAAATTGGACGGCTCAGCAAATACATCTGCAAAATCACAAACACCCTTCTTCATGGCATAACACCAGAAGGCCTCACAACCCTGTGCAACAGTCTCGTTGCCCGTATCGCACTGATAACAATAATTGATTTTCCAAGGTCCTAACCTCGGAAAACCTCTATCTTTCCTAACTCGGTAGAGAGGGTAACAGTCCTCCTACCTACATCTAATACCGCCTGATGTCTATTCATCCAATTCATACCTAAAATGACTTCTTCATGCACTAATGGCATGACAATGAAGTCAACAAGCAATACACGGGTCCCTACAAAAATGGGACAGTCACGAATCTCACGGGTACCTCTGACCCTACTACCATCGGGTAACCCTATACTAAAGGGTATCCCCTCAGCCGTATCTAGACTCAGACGTTCAACACAGGTAAACCATGAATCAGAATGGTACATGTAGCAGTCGGTGCAGCTGGCTCCTCTGCACTCCTCAGCTCAAAAACTCGACCTTGTGGTCCTCTGGTGTCCGTGGTACTCCCACCACGACCTTTGCCTCTACTCGGCCCAGGAGCAGATCCCTGAGTAGTAGGACGCTCTAGGACTCTTTGTTGTCCCTGCATCTGCTGCTGCTGAAGTGGCCTCTGCCCACCTCCCGCTACACTGGCAGGAGAAGAACCCTGTTGAGATGATGCTCCACCCTGTCTACAAAAGACAGCTCTGTGTCCTCGTCCGCCACAAGTGAAGCAAGTCACTATCTGCCTCGTACACTATGGTCGGATATGTCCATACCCACCACAGTTGAAACACTGTCGTACCTTATCTGTATCCGGTGCAGATGAGGGATAACATTGGCGACTTTGGCCTCGCCCGGCACTAGCAACACCACTAGCACCACTGGTTTGCCCAGTCCGCTGTCTCTTCTCAGACCCTCCGGTCTGAAAAGCTCTCCTCTGTCCAGCTCTCTCCCTCTCATAATCAGAAGTCCGGTCCTGATAATCCACCAAGGTCTTACAGTGAAACCCTGCCATTTAAGTCCGGGTAGTATCCTTCATTCGTCGGGAGAAAAGATATACATGCTGATCTACAAGAGGTGCAACTGGACCCAGCAATGTCAGCTCCTCCTGGAATCTCCTGATAGCCTCTGAGACTGGTACATCCTCAAATCCAGCCTCGACAAAATCCCGCAGTTTCTCCCTCAATAGTGAGGCAGGGCGGAAACGCTCTCTAGTCATAGCTACTAACCTGACCCCGTACAGATCTCCACCAGTGTTGTGCTAAGTCTCTGAACAGAGTCTGCACCAACTCTATGTGCCTATCTGTTGGACATATAATAGACTCCAGAGCTGAGTCTACATGTCCAATCCATAGCTCAACCTCTAGCCCCACCTTCCCAGAGAAAGGGGGTACACCCATCTGGTGGAATGCCTTCAACCAGGTATCTGGTCGAGGCCCTCTATACTCCTCTTGAACATGAGGAATCTCAGCAGCATGTGCCTGTGCAGCTGGCACTTGAGTCACTCCATGGGATCTCCCAAATGATCCCTCTTGTGCTGGCAGATCTGGGGCACGTCTACCTGCCCTAGCAGCCTCCTCGACTCGTCTGATATACTCGCGGAATGCTGGTCCCTACATGGAGACACGATCCGAGTCATCTGACTGGACTCTCTGAGATCCCTGTCTCTCAGCTGCACCGTTCCCAGTCTCAGGAACGGCACTCTCAACAACATCCTCTATAACCTCCTCCGCTGCACGTGGATCAACAGCGGGAATCCTACCCCGTCCTCTACCTAGAGGGGTCTACCCCTACCTCGTCTTGTTACAAGTAAGGCTCTAGTCTGAACCATCTGCAGAGGATATAAACCTAACTTAGATGGCTATATATATATTCCATATGTATAGATATATAACAAGTCAATCACAACATAATATCTATATCTATACTGTCGAGATCTTCAGAGGGGTGATGGCTTCACGTAAACGCTATCCCAAATCATTTGTACTCATTTCAAAACCAAAACCTTTTGAAAAGTCAGACCCCTTTCGGGTTCTGTTTATTTATCTATTCGACCTTTATCGCAGATTGCAAGTGCCATTGTTGTCAACCTAAGGCTCTGATACGAACTTTGTAACACCCCGAATCCGTAGGACTCGAGGTGCTACTGGTCTAGGATCTCACAATGGATCTTGACCCTAGCCTGGCAACAAGTTCACTGGATCTTACAACAAGGCACAGATAGATTAAAACAAAACATCAAACTGTATATATATACATATCAAAAGGTTTACATAAGAACCGCTAAGTACAACCAAAACATATACTGTAGATACAAAAACCCATAACCCTCGCATAACCCAGTGTACGGAGCACTCAGCGGATCACCCACTCTGGATCACTCTGCAGCTCTCATAACCTGCAAAGGATCTACAACACGGCATAAAACCGTTAGCTAACCATACACATATATATAGAAGATACAAGAGCACAAACACACTTCGGGAATCATAACATGTAAACATGTTGTCGCACATTTACCCGGTTAATTATCTTTATAAAGTCCAACACTCAAATCGTATAAATAAATGTATATGAACATATGTGACACGAGGAATATATAATCCTCGCCTCTAGGGAATGGTGCCAGCTGGAGTGGTAATCCGGTCACACCTCCCCGTATACCATATGAAAGTGGTGAAGGTGCCCGTCCCACTAAGCCAAACTAGCCTGCCCGCAAAGAACCTCTAGACTCCCGGCAGGATGAAAGGACAAGTTGTCACGGCCCTACAATGGGCAATCACTAAACCATAGGTCGGTAATCATCACTACGCATGCTATCAAGCATATATCACACCACACTCATGCATACATCCAATATAAGGATGGTAGCTAAGTAAGTCCTATGGACATACCTCAACCTCGGAATAACCTCAACCACGTAGTACTCTCAAGTATGATCACCTCCAAATCTGGAGAACAGCACTGCCTATACAAAGCATACAGAGATATCAATCTCCTGTCAAACAAAGGGGTCACACCTAGACCCAAGGGATCCATAAGGATCGTATCCTCATACACATACCGGCATATAACGATATCATACTCATCATCATTTTATCCTCATACACATACCTAGCATGCTACTAACCCGCTCATACTAGGAAAAGAAAGACGCACGGGCGGAACAAGGCAAACCGTAGGCGCAGCGACACTCGGCCGCAAGCGTGGTGACAGTGGCCGCAGGCAAGCACAGGCACGGCGCTGGGACCGTGGCCGCAGGGGCGGCAGTTTCCGGGTGCGGGTACGGTGACAGGGTTCCCGCAGGGGCGGCGGCTTCCAGACGCGGGGGCGGCTACTCTGGAAACGTAGAGTCCCGACTTCTCTTCCACTCTTCACGTTATCAATTCACATCTTCTCCATTCCATGGCCAAGCATATACATATACATACATATTCTAACATCAATCTACATCCAATACATCTAATCCTAAGCTAAGGAAGAGGAAAGGAATCAAAGAGGAAGAAAGGAGAAGAGAAAAGACTTACCACTGTTGATGTCCTATCCAAGGAAAGATCACAACCAACCTCACTGGCTTCCAAGCTCAGCAACACACATCAAGCTCATCAACATCATCAACCACACACAAGCTCTTTCAAACTCTAAGGAATCCAAGATCAAGATCAAGAAGGAGAGAAGGGAGAAACAAGAAGGACGTGAGAAGCTGGAATGGGAATGAAGACTGAAGAAGAAACCCTTGCTCCCCAAGGTAAGAAGAGAAGGTAAAGCACGAGTCAACTGGTCAACAAAGCCGGCTACAGCCGCAAGAAACCGCAGGGGCGGTTCCCTGAGCCACAGGGGCGGAAGACTACACGAGCCGCAGGGGCGGCTCCCTATACCCGCGGGGGAGGCTAAGGCCAAAATGGCTCCAAAGACTAAGGCTCTTACAATTTCGACCAAAATCACAGATCCCGGCCGAGACCAACACCGTAGATTTTCGCCCAGAAAATCTCGGCCGATCGACCGAGATTTTGACCGAGGTACCGACCGAGATTTGCCTCTGCCGATGGTTTTCGATTCGAAATAGCTCGTATGAAGATCCCAACAACCAAGAATAAGTCGTCTAAGAAGGGAAAGCAGTATGTTGGACCATCCGGAGCTAAGGGGAGTGTTCCGATCATTCCCCTTTCTTGTAAGTCCAACTATACCAGACTTGCTGAGCTTGAGTTTGATGCACCTAAGTACTTAGACATTGATGATATTAGTGAATTGGGGTGTGGTGATGATTTGGATTTGTTTATGGAGAATTGTGATTAGTTGGTTGCATTTGGTTGCCATTAAGGAACCAAACTATGCTGAATACACATTAGAATTATTGAGCACCTTCGTGTTCAAATGTGGGAATGAGAGTGATTGTGTTATATTTAGACTCATGAACAATGACTATGTGATGTCTAAGGATGATTTGGGTGATCTTTTTCACTTCTCACGTAGTAACTTGTCCACCTTTGATGGTGATGTGGATCAAGGTGCATTTTGGAATGAGATTGCAAAACCTTTGGGTGTAACTAGTGAGTGGAAGGCCGCAGAGGCCAAGTGCAAGTTCATTTTGAATTTGTCTTTCAGGTTAGCTCATTGGATCATGAGTGAGATCCTTCTACCTAGGCGAGAGACGCAACATCAAGTTCTCTTAGGGGAATTGTTTATGTTGTGGTGTATTTCTCATAACCGAAACCCGTATTCGGCCCCATTGATGCTTTAACACCTTAAAAAGGTGTCCAAGAAGAGCTCCGGTGTTATATGTTTGGGTGGTTTGATAACCCACATTCCTTTGAGGCTTGGCATTGACCTCTCTAGGTTGAAGGTGACGAATTTGCCAGTCACATGGGGTAGAAAACATCTTGTTCATAGAAAGATTCTGATACAAAAAGATAGACAACCATTTAGAGTTGTTATGTCGTGGGATGAAAATATTGGGATTGAATGGAAGAGTGAGTACACCTATAGAGATAGGAGGTTCTACAGGGAGTTCTTTGAGGTAGATAGCAGAGCGGCCAGATGATATGGATGTTACTCAGTGCGATGAGGATATGGAGCCCTCCACTGAGGCAGGGAGTGTAGGTACACGTCCCACAGGGGGAGCTTCATCTTCACGAGTTCCCGGGACTAGACGCAAGGAGACACCTACTCTTGATGGACTGGCTGAGGATGTCCATCAGATTTAGGTACGCCAGCAGAGGATTCTGGATTTGCTGACGGAGCAGGATAAACGTTTTTCTACACTTGAGGGGATGTGTGGTGACATGTATCACCAGATGTTCGGGCGCTCCTACGACCCGAACAGCCAGCAACCCCCACGTCCACCATCTCCTCCACCTCAGTAGGATACGCGCCAGGAAGACCATCATCATCAATTTTACATTGTGAGTATTGTTTTTATCCCTTCTTATTTTTCACATTGGGGTCAATGTGAGATTAAAGTATGGGGAAGGATGCTTACAATATTTTTCAACATGTTTCGGATATTTGTATTGCATTGAACAAATTTTAGTTTTATGTCACACGTTTATTTTAATTGTCTTGCATCAAATTTTTTTTTTTTTGAGTTCATCTCGGCCCGAGATCATAAAAATCTCGGGCGAGATCCCTCTGCCCATTCAAAAAAAAAGTGCTTATTGTGCTTCATAGGTACTTGATAAGACCTCTATGATGAAAATTGGTGTTTGTTATTTTCTATTGATTAGTATTGTTAAGTTTCAATGAATTATGGAAATTGCAAGAATTGATTCCTTTATTTGAAATTTATATGATTAATTGAAATTTTTTATGTTTAATTGAATTGAATTTGATAAGTTGAAGCTATATAATGAGTTCTTATACATTGCATAGGAATGATTTAGGCAATTCGATTTTTCTTCTTCTTTATCTTATTCATGTTTAGCACCTCAAACATTGATCATACATGCCTCCTTTGACCTATCCGGGAATTAGGATTTTGAAGTTTGAAGGTGTGTGCTTAAAAGAAAAAGTGCTTATTTGAAGAAGTTGAAATTGAGAATGTGGGATGTGATTTGAAAGCAAGAGCTTATGAAAGGGATTGTTGGCTATGAGGATGAGTAACTCGGCACCATTCACATAATCGGGTTTTTGTGTCTTGCCAAAGTCTGATTGGTTTTAAAAACATTCCTTATGAGTTGATTTGGTATGTGCATTTTGGTGTGAGGTACGTGAAGGAAACTGATCACCAAGGTTTCGGCTATTGTGCACCACTGCCATTCACTCAAGAAAAAGAAAGAAAAAATGCAAAAGAAAAGGTTGGATGTTGAGAAGAATTCATTGTGTTGTCCTACTTCCCGGATTACCACCACATTACCTATATCATCCTACCTTTATTCACGTTTCTATGGCCTTTTCATTCTTAATTCCTTTTGATCTATGTTTATGTATGCAACCGAGGCAAAGTGCCCGAGGTCATGACGCATCTCGGCCGAGATCTACCAATCTCGGTCCGAGACGAAAAGCTTGGAAGCCACTATAGTAAAATCTCAGTCACTATCTCGGTCCACATCTCGGTTGCCTAGACCGAGATCCCATGACGCTGAAGTACGAAGTCGAAATCTCGGTCTTGACGCCCACCGAAGAGAAGAAAGAAGATTGTTTAGGTTTGGAAAGTGGAAGTTCGATTGTTAAAGGAAAGTTTGTTCTTTTATTTGTTTTTCACCATTGTTGGTTAGTTAGTGTTTGAGGAAGATCTAGTTGGAGTTTGTTAGAGTTTGTTTGGAAGTTTGTTAGAGATTACAAATTGGAAGACAGTTTGTTTTGATTCAACAAAGTTGGGTACTTTCTTCATCCCCTTTTCCTTTTTAATTTTGTTGATATCCTTTTTAATATCAAATTTAGGATTAGCCATGAGCTTTAGTGGCTAAAAACCTTATGTGGTTCCAGAGTAGATAGTGATTTGTTTATACCTTGGATTATGATGGATTGAATTGTTCTTATTTCTAGTTTGTGTAAATCGCTTTAAATCCTATGGAAGGGTTCAGTCTTTGCAGGTTTAGACTAGATCTAAACCACCTTAACCTAAGTAGAAATTGAGTCGTAACTGAGATATTCTTGTTTAGATACATAAGAGAACTTGCTCCTAGGTAATAAAGGTTTAACCTTTATTGGATTGAGTGTGCCATTATTCCTTCCTTTGAGGCAATAATTCCTGAGACGTGACAGTAAAGGGTTATTGTGATTCCTTGATTGAAAGAATGAGGTTTGTTTATTATTTCTCCCTATATTATCTTGAAAACTATAGATTTTAGGCTGCGGACCTTTGTGTTCCTAAGACACTATTGTAAAAGAGCATAATTTAAAGAAACATTCATCCAAAGCATTACATTCTATTATATGCCACGTGTGATTTCATTATATCCTGAGTCCATATGCATAAATAATGATCTTGAATCCCTGGAATTGCATAATTTCCTTATTTGATCTTTATTTGTTTGTTTTGACTTTCAATCAATAGTGACAATTGATTGCGAGTTCATAAAACCTTCAAAATCTTTTTGCGCCTTCTTTCCCTTATCTTTTCCAACCCCCTTCTCATTCTGGATCTTCACTATTCTTGATCAATTGCATAAGTCATTAACTTAGTCCCCTAGAGATCGACTTTGGAATAGTTAATATTTGTTGCATCCGATCCATACACTGTGGGTTCGCTGCATTGAGTAGATATTCGGAATATATATTTAAAGCAGGCTCGACGTTTTGTGCATCCTATGGATTTCAATCTCCTTTGATAATTGTTTATAGTGTGTGCAATTCAAGCGAACAAAAAATTTTCCATCCCGAAAATCTAGGGATATCACGGGAAAAATCACAATTGTCCCACGTGTTTGCATCTTCTTCCTCTCAATCTTCTCTATTTATGTATAACCATAGTGTATAAAGCTTAGAATTATCCGAATTATATGTTCTCATGAATTTTCATTTTCTTATTGTGAATAGAAGAAACTCGAGCATATAAATCTACATATCTTCAACATTATTTTGAAACAACTTCTCGCAAAATCGTTTCCAAATCTTACCTACAAAAGAAAGACAAACGTTTTTCGATTTTGACATCTTTTTCACATTTGGTATCTATTTGTAGTGATATTTGGAGTACACAATCGAAAAGCATTTTTACATGGAAATTACTTTATATTTTATTGATAACGATATGTTTTTGCATAAATATGTTATTGCATTTTGCCATTTCAACGCAAGACATGATGCACCAAACATTGCAAACGTTATAAAAAAAACAGTTTTACAAGAATTTGATGTACAAGCTTGTATATTAAATTCTTTTGACAATGTATCCGCAAACACCGTCGCCGCCATAACACCACCGCTACCGGAAACCGCCTCCATAAATCATCCGCTAACACTGCCCCGTTTTAAAAGGATGGAAATTTGATACCATGGGTGACAAGGTTTCGAAATCAAGGATTGTTGAGAAGAAATCCAAGATTTGGAAAGGAACCCTTACAATGATTATAAATCAACAGTCCATGATTTTAAAACCTCGTCACCCATTGTATCAAATTTCCATCCTTTGAAAACGGGACCCACTTCACCTCTCAGTATTTTCTTCTCCTCGACAATATGTTGTTTGACATATTTGACCAAGCGAAAATCTACATATGTTCAAGAATCACGTCTTCCTTTCCCAATCTTGTTAGCTCCAACATAGCATGTTTCTCAAAATCCAATATAATCCATGTTTTAAAAAAAGGAGACGCGACCTCCCTATATATAGGGTTGGGGTCGGCCGTCCATATCCAAATAAAAAAACCCGCAAGATCATATCTTATCTAGAATATTGTATGATCTAGATCTTGGGAAAATTAATAAAATCAATCGATCTTTTGGGAAACTGATCTCTTAAGACTTAGGCCTCAAGTATCTCTACGAGATATGATTTCCAAATCTTATCTTTAAGTTTCCATATTGGAAATCTGAATCTAATTGCAAAAAGGAAATAAAATTTTTGGGGTTAAAAACATAATTAAAAGCCCACAAAATTAAACTATAACAAAACATGTCCTTATGGGCTAATAAATAAAAATAAAAGGCAGAACTTCGTTGATGGAGCTTTAGAAATGGATGCGGAAGCGTACAGTCGATCCAATCAAGATAAAATCGGATAAGCCATGATGTGGATTAGATAGTTGAATCTTCCAAAGGATCCTCGTATACAAAGCCTTGGATTGAAGACTATATCCAAGTAAGAACTATAAGGATGTGGAAGAAGGGTGATGCCCAAACCATGCATAAGGATTTCCCTTCTTAATACTTGGATTCAACTTAAACATATCTTACAAATGAGCCAACTGATCCTTTATATAGAGGATAAATGACGGAATTAATGTCAAAATTTAAGGTTCCGAAATAAAAAGTCTAAAATATAAAAGGTCGGAATTTAAGTTCCGGAAGTAAAGTTCCAAAATGAAAATTCTATAATGAAATAGCTGATATATTAGAAAATGTGACAAAAACGGTCAAGCTTCATGCCATGACAAGGCATGCCACCTACCGGGTCGTTTTAGCTGGAGACACGGATGACATCGCCATCCAAGGGCGTATAACGCCAGTTTGGGTAAACCGGCGGTTTAGGTTTCTGCCGGTTAGTCAGTTTAGAAAAAAAAAACCTAAACCGCCATTTTAACGGCGGTTTGGTTACTTTTTAAAAAAAGTTTTTTTTTAATTTTGAAATGAACAGAATTAAAGTCAGAATTTAAGGTTTCGAAATGAAAAGTCTAAAATATGAAAGGTCGGAATTTAAGTTCCGGAAGTAAAGTTCCAAAATGAAAAGTTTATTATGAAATAGCTGAAATATTAGAAAATGTGTCAAAAACGGTCAACCTTCATGCCATGACAAGGCATGCCACTTGTCGGGTCCTTTTAGCCGGAGACACGGATGACATCGCCATCCAAGAGCGTATCACGCCGGTTTGGGTAAACCGGAATTTTAGGTTTCCGCCGCGTCACCTATATGACATGTTGTCAAACACAGGTAGATGACATGGGCAGAGACGGTGAAGACACAGTCAAGCACGACTAGGCAAGCCTTGTCACCCTGCGTAACATGTTGTCTTTATGCCACGTAGTTAGTATATGTAAGAGCCCTAGCTCTTGGACCGAGATTGGTCTTTAGCCGAGATTGGTTTTGGCCGAGATGTGTCCTAGCCGCACCCGCGGGTGGGTGTGCCGCCCCTGCGGGTTCCCGCTCCTGCGACTCAGGGAACCGCCCCTGCGGTTTCCTGCGGCTACAGCCGTTTTTGTTGACCCTTTGACTCATGCTTTACCCTTTCCTCCTCTTATTCTTTCCTTGGCTCGTGATCAAGGGTTTTACCTCAATTCTTCAGCCTTCCCTCGTTCTCATTGCTTCTCCTTCTCTCCTCCTTGATCTTGCTTGAGTTTCCTTAGAGTTTGGAAGAGTTGAATGGCTTGATGTTGATGTTGATGATGGATGTGTGTATGCTGAGCTTGGAGGCCAGCTACTAAGGTGTGTGATCTCTCCCTGCAGCCTAGGACCACAAGGGTGGTAAGTGATTGCTTCTTCTTCTTTCTTTCCTTGATTCCATCTTCCTAGCTTAGGATTAGATGCATGTTTAAGGGTATTGATGTTGGTATGTGTATGTATATGTATATACTTGGTTTTGGTGAAGAGAAGACGTGAGTTGATCACGAGAATAGCCAAAAAGGAATCACGGGATTTGCCTCTGCATCGTCGCCGCCCCCGCGGCTGGAAGTTGCCGTCCCCGCGGCAACAACCCCGGTGTCAGCGCCCGCGTTCTTAGGCGCCTGCGCTTGTCTGTGGCCACGTTCACCGCGCCCGCGGCCGAGCTTTTCGCGCATGCGGTTGCCTACTTTCTACCCCTGCGTCCCTTGTGTCACACAGGTGCGTTTTGTTCCGGTTCTACCTAGAGTAAGGTAGATCCTTTCCTTTCCTAGTATGAGGGTTCGTGCCATGCTAGGTATGTGTATGAGGATAGAATGAGGATGATCATGTTATTGTTTATGCCAGTTATGGCTTTGAGGTTTACGAGTTAGGTTATGATCCTTATGGATCCCTTGGGTCTAGGTGTGACCCCTGTGATTGATATGAGTATGATATATGTTGTTATGCCTTTTTTAGGCAGTGTTGATCTCCAGAGTTGGAGCCGTTTGAGTTGAGTTGAGTTGAGACTTCCGAGGTTGAGGTAAGTCCATAGTACTTACTTAGCTACCATCTATATATTGGATGTGTGCATGAGTGTTGTGTGCGTTATTATGTTTGAGTGTATGAGTTGTGATGATTAACTACCTATGGTTTAGTGACTTCCCATTGTAGGGCCGTGACAACTTGTCCTTTTATCCCTTTGGGAGTCTGGAGGTTCTCTACGGGCAGGCCAGTCTAGCTCAATGGGTCGGCCACCTGCACCACTCCCATAGGGTACACGGGAGGTGGGACCGGATCCCCAATCTAGCTGGTACCATCCCCGAGAGGCGAGGGTTATATTCCTCGTGTCACATATATTCATATTGATATACATATATATATATATATACACGCTTGAGTGACTGGACGTTATTAAGATAATAAACCGGGTAAATTTGTGATAGCATGGTGATGTGTTTATTAATCATTGGTGTGTGATTATGCTTATATATCTTCTTATATGTGCGTATGGTTAGCTAACGGTTTTATACCGTGTTATAGATCCTTTGCAGGTTAGGAGAGCTGCAGAGTTATCCAGAGGGGTGATCTGCTGAGAGCTCCGTACACTAGGTCGTCCTCGTGGGATGGGATCTTTTGATCATGTTTATGTTTTGTTTTATTTGTACTCAGCAGTACTTTGTATAAACCTTTTGATACTTTTATAACTATTTGATGTTTTGTATTTAATCTAGTGGTGCCTTGTTGTAAGATTCAGTGAACTTTTTATCAGGCTAGGATCAGGATCCATTGTGAGATCCTAGCCCAGTAGCACCTTGAGTCCTACGGATTTGGGGTGTTACAAAGTTGGTATCAGAGCCTAGGTTGACAACAATGGCACTAGTAATCTGCAATAAAGTTCGAATAGATAAGTAAACAGAACCCGAAAGGGGTCTGACTTTTCAAAAGGTTTTGGTTATAAAATGAGTACAAAATGTTTTGGGATATCGTGTACGTGAGTCATCGCCCCTCTGAAGATCTCGACAGTATATATATAGATATTCTGTTGTGATTGATTTGATATATACATACGGCATATATATAGCCTTCTAAGTTAGGTTTACGTCCTCTGCAGATGGTTCAGACTAGAACTACACCTGCAGCTGGACAAGGTAGAGGTAGACCCCCTCTAGGTCGAGGACGGGGTAGGACTTCCGCTGTTGATCCACATGCAGCGGAAGAGGTTCACGAAGACGTTGCTGAGAGTGTCGTTCGTGAGACTAGGAATGGCATAGCTGGGAGACAGGGTCCACAGCGAGTCCAGTCAGATGACTCGGATTATGTCTCCATGGGAGGACCAGAGTTTCGTGACTATATCCGGCGAGTGGAGGAGGCTGCCAGAGCGGGTAGACCTATTCCGGATATGCTAGTACATGAGGTATCATCTGGGAGATCCCACGGGGTTACTCAGGTGCCAACTACACCGGCACTTGTTTTTGAGATTGCTCGAGCTACAGAGGAGCATAGAGGGCCTAGACTAGATACTTGGTTGAAGGCATTTCACCAGATGGGTGTACCCCCTTTCTCTGGGAAGGTGGGGCTCGAGGTTGAGATGTGGATTGGACATGTGGACTCAGCTTTGGAGTCCATTAGATGTCCAGTAGACAGGCAGATAGAGTTGGTGGAGGTCTGTACGAGCACAGGTTGACAGTTATGATCAAATGCGGACCATGATCAGAGAGCGTTTCTGTCCTGCCTCACTGAGGAGGGAGAAACTACGGGATTTTGTGGAGGCTGGGTTCGAGGATGTACCAGTCTCCGAGGCTATCAGGAGGTTCCAGGAGGAGATGGCATTGTTAGGATCAGTTGCACCTTCTGTGGATCAACATGTATATCTGTTTTCCCGACGACTCAGGGATGCCACCCGGGCCTATATGGCCGGATTTCATTGTGAGTCCTTGATGGACTACCAGGATAGAGCGGCCGACTATGAGCGAGAGCGGGCTAGTCAGAAGAGTGCTTCTCAGACCGGAGGGTCTGAGAAGAGACAGCGTACTGGGCAGACTAGTGGGGCTGCTAGTGCAGGGCGAGGTCAGAGTCGTCAAAGTCATCCCTCATCTGCACCGGCTACAGATAGGGTACGACAGTGTTTCAACTGTGCTGAGTATGGACATATCATACCAGAGTGTACGAGGCAGATAGTGACTTGCTTCACTTGTGGTGGACGAGGCCACAGAACTGTCTTCTGTAGACAAGGTGGAGCGGCGTCTCAGCAGGATTCTTCTCCTGCCAGTGTAGCGGGAGGTGGGCAGAGGCCACCTCAGCAGCAGCAGACACAAGGACAATAGAGAGTCCCAGATCGTCCTACCACTCAGGGATCTTCTCTTGGGTTGGGTAGAGGCAAAGGTCGTGGTGGGAGCACCACTGATACGAGAGGACCACAGGGTCGAGTTTTCGAGCTGAGGAGTGCAGAGGAGCCAGCTACACCGACTGCTACAGGTACCATTCTGATTCATGGTTTACCTGTTAGAGTCTTGTTTGATACGGGTGTTACGCACTCTTTTATATCTGATGCATGTGTAGAGCGTTTGGATTTAGATATGATTGAGGGGATACCCTTTAGTATAGGGTTACCCGATGGTAGTAGGGTCAGAGGTACCCATGAGATTTGTGACTGTCCTATTTCTGTAGGGACCCGTGTATTACTAGCTGACTTCTTTGTCATGCCATTAGAGCATGAAGAAGTCATACTAGGTATGGATTGGATGGATAGACATTCTGCAGTTTTAGATGTAGGTAGGAGGATTGTTACCCTCTCTACCGAGTTAGGACAGATAGAGGTTTTCCGAGGTTGGGACCTTGGAAAGTCAAGTATGGTTATCAGTGCAATACGGGCAGCTAGGTTGATTGCACATGGATGTGAGGCTTTCTGGTGCTATGCCATGAAGGAGGGGAAGAGTCCAGCATTAGAGGACATCTCAATGGTATGTGAGTTTACTGATGTGTTTGCTAAGCCGTCCAGTTTGCCGCCTCAGAGGAGTGTGGACTTCGGTATCAAGTTAGAGCCTTGTACGAGACCGATCTCGAAGGCCCATACTGGATGGGCACCTGTTGAGATGTTAGAGTTGAAGAAGCAACTCGAGGAGTTGGCTGAGAAGGGTTTTATTCGCCCTAGCGTATCTCCATGGGGAGCACATGTCCTCTTCGTACGGAAGAAGGACGGATCGTTGAGATTGTGTATAGTTTACAAAGAGCTGAACAAGGTGACCATCAAGAACAAGTATCCATTGCCACGTATTGATGACTTGTTAGATCAGCTTCAGGGAGCGACGGTATTCTCCATGATTGACTTGCGCTCAGGATATCACCAGTTGAGGGTGAGAGAGAAGGATGTGCACAGGACAGTATTCCGGACTAGACATGGACACTACGAGTTTGTAGTGATGCCATTTGGGCTTATGAATGCCCCAGCAGTTTTATGGAGTTGATGAACAGTATCTTCATCGACTTCCTGGATCAGTTTGTGGTGGTTTTTATAGATGACATTCTGGTATACTCTCGCAGTGGAGTGGAGCATGCAGGACATCTGAGGACTGTATTATAGGTTTTGCGGGATAAAGAACTTTATACTAAGTTTTCTAAGTGTGAGTTTTGGATGCCAAAGGGTGCAGAGAGATTTGATCTGGTTAGAGTTGGATATCCAGTTCCTGATAAGGACGCCCAATTGAGTATTTTAGAGGTTCTTCCTAATCTGTTGAATAGAATCCAACAGAAGCAGGAGACCTACCCAATATTGATGAGGATTCGAGAGAGGATGTCTCGAGATGAGGCACCACAGTTCCTTCTAGGAGCAGATGGATTTTTAAGACGCCGCGGTCGCGTCTGTGTAACCGTTGATACGGAGTGACGCCAGAGGATATTGCAGGAGGCTCAATACGTGCCTTATTCAGTACATCCTGGTACGAGTAAGATGTACCACGATTTGAGACGTTCATATTGGTGGGAAGGGCTGAAGCCGATGCGGCCAGAATCGTGGCCAGTGTGCGACCTGCTAGTAGGTCAAGATAGAGCATTTCAGATCTGGAAGTGAACTCCACCCATTGCCTATTCCACAGAGAAAGTGGGAGGAGGTTACCATGGATTTTGTGACCGGCTTAAGACCGAGTAGGAACTTTGATGCTATCTGGGTTATTGTGATTAGACTGACGAAGACGGCACGTTTCATCCCTATCAGGGAGACGTGGCCAGTGAGCAGATTAGCTGAAGAGTACACTAGGCAGATAGTGAGACTCCATGGTGTACCGAGGACGATCGTTTCAGACAGAGATGGACGATTACCTCGAGCTTTTGGCAGCAAATTCAGACTGCTCTGGAGACGAATTTTCATTTCATGGTTGTGTTCCATCCTCAGATAGATGGCCATTCAGAGAGGACCCTTCGGACATTAAGGATATGCTGCGAGCTTGTGGGTTGGATTGGGGACCAATGTGGACGGATCATGCATCTATTGGTATAGCCCCATATGAGGTACTGTATGGACAGAGATGTTGTACATCGTTATGTTGGGATGAGCCTAGCACTGTTAGTGGTTGACACCTGATCAGATTCAGGATGATGTGGCTCGGGTAGCACTGATTAGAGAGAGGATACTAACGAAACAGATTCGTCAGAAGTCATATGCAGATAGGAGGCGTAGACCTCTAAAGTTCAGGGTTGGAGCCATGTGTGGCTGAGAATGTCTCCGACACGAGGTGTAAGATGTTTTGATATTAAGGGAAAGTTAAGCTCCGATATGTTAGACCGTTCGAGATTCTGGAACAAGTTGAGAGTACAACATACAGAGTAACTTGCCTCCGAGATTAGAGAGTGTTCACCCTGTGTTTCATGTGTCTCCACTGAGAAAGTATATACCAGATCCGAGACACATTGTGAGTTATGATGAATTGGTGGTTGAGCCGGACCACACCTTTGTTGAGCATCCGATTGCAGTCCTAGAACGAGGTATGAGACGCCTGCGTTCGAAGAACATTTCTATGTTGAAGATACAGTGGTCAAGACGTGGACCTGATGAGGCTACATGGGAGACTGAGGATAGTATCCAGAGGAACTATCCAGAGTTTTGTGCCGAGATGGGTGTACCTGTAGGATCTATGAGTCGATCTTAGTACTATCTTGGCGAGCGTTACGCTTATGTGCTTATATGCTTATGTGCTTTGATGTGTTTATTTTTGTGCTAGCTATGATGTGATTATGATCTTAGTAGATCCTGTTGTGCTAGTACGAGTGTTATGTATAGCTAGATATGGTTCTTACCTCCACGCTATTGTTATACGATTAGGATTAGCGGGAGACGGCTATTCCTCCATGTTTTGTTGGACATAGATTTGGATGGAGATGTTTTCCTTCCATGCCTTGGTGTTGTGATATGATGTTATGGCTAGAGGTGTTCCCCTCTGTGCCTTGGATAGTATTGTGATCTTTTAGATGGAGATGTTTTTCTCCATGCCTGTGTTTGAGGATATAAAGTGGTATAGGTTGATACCTGGTGTGCAGAGATGTGATACCCCGATATAGAGAGTTGTACCTCGGCTTCTGAGTCCGAGTGGTTTCTGGGTTTGTACAAGTTTTGGGACGAAACTTGTTTTTAGGGGGGTGAGGTGTAAGAGCCCTAGTTCTTGGACCGAGATTGGTCTTTATCCGAGATTGGTTTTGGCCGAGATGTGGCCTAGCCGCACCGCGGGTGGGTGTGCCGCCCCTGCGGGTTCCCGCTCCTGCAGCTCAGGGAACCGCCCCTGCGGTTTCCTGCGGCTGCAGCCGTTTTTGTTGACCCTTTGACTCATGCTTTACCCTTTCCTCCTCTTATTCTTTCATTGGCTCGTGATCCATGGTTTTACCTCAATTCTTCAGCCTTTCATCGTTCTCCTTGCTTCTCCTTCTCTCCTCCTTGATCTTGCTTGAGTTTCCTTAGAGTTTGGAAGAGTTGTGTGGCTTGATGTTGATGTTGATGATGGATGTGTGTATGCTGAGCTTGGAGGCCAGCTACTGAGGTGTGTGATCTCTCCCTGCAGCCTAGGACCACAAGGGTGGTAAGTTATCTTGCTTCTTCTTCTTTCTTTCCTTGATTCCATCTTCCTAGCTTAGGATTAGATGCATGTTTAAGGGTAGTGATGTTGGTATGTGTATGTATATGTATATGCTTGATTTTGGTGAAGAGAAGACGTGAGTTGATCATGAGAATATCCGAAGAGGAATCGCGGGATTTGCCTCTGCATCGTCGCCGCCCCGCGGCTGGAAGCTGCCGCCTCCCGTGGCAACAACCCCAATGTCAGCGCCCGCGTTCTTACGCGCCTGCGCTTGCCTGCGGCCACGGTCACCGCGCCCGCGGCCGAGCTTTTCCGCGTCTGCAGTTGCCTGCTTTCCACCCCTGGGTCCCTTGTGTCACGCAGATGCGTTTTGTTCCGGTTCTACCTTAAGTAACGTAGATCCTTTCCTTTCCTAGTATGAAGGTTAGTGCCATGCTAGGTATGTGTATGAGGATAGAATGAGGATGATCATGTTATCGTTTATGCAATTTATGGCTTTGAGGTTTACGATTTAGGTTATGATCCTTATGGATCCCTTGGGTCTAGATGTGACCCCCGTGATGGATATAAGTATGTTATATGTTGTTATGCCTTGTTTAGGCAGTGTTGATCTCCAGAGTTGGAGCCGTTTGAGTTGAGTTGAGTTGAGACTTCCGAGGTTGAGGTAAGTCCATAGGACTTACTTAGCTACCATCCATATATTGGATGTGTGCATGAGTGGTGTGTGCGTTATTATGTTTGAGTGTATGAGTTGTGATGATTACCTACCTATGGTTTAGTGACTGCCCATTGTAGGGCCGTGACAACTTGTCCTTTCATCCCGCTGGGAGTCTGGAGGTTCTCTACGGGTAGGTCAGTCTAGCTCAGTGGGCCGGCCACCTGCACAACTCCCATAGGGTACACGGGAGGTGGGACCGGATCCCCACTCTAGCTGGCACCATCCCCGAGAGGTGAGGGTTATATTCCTCGTGTCACATATATTAATATTGATATATATATATATATATATATATATATATATATATATATATATATATATATATATATATATATATATATATATATATATATATATATATATATATATGCGCTTGAGTGACTGGACGTTATTAAGATAATAAACCGGGTAAATGTGTGATAGCATGGTGATGTGTTTATTAATCATTGGTGTGTGATTGTGCTTATGTATCTTCTTATATATGCGTATGGTTAGCTAACGGTTTTATACCGTATTGTAGATCCTTTGCAGGTTAGGAGAGCTGTAGAGTGATCCAGAGGGATGATCTGTTGAGGGCTCCGTACACCAGGTCGTCCTCGTGGGATGGGATCTTTTGATCATGTTTATGTTATGTTTTATTTGTACTCAGCAGTACTTTGTATAAACCTTTTGATACTTTTATAATAGTTTGATGTTTTGTATTTAATCTATTGGTGCCTTGTTGTAAGATTCAGTGAACTTGTTGTTAGGCTAGAGTCAGGATCCATTGTGAGATCCTAGCCCAGTAGCACCTTGAGTCCTACGGATTTGGGATGTTACAGCATAACAACTAAATTTGAATACTATCGAGTACACATCTCCATCTAAGGTCCATTCATATGGAATTCCACTCGTTTCCTTGATCTTTAATCATATGCGATGATCTAGTGCAACTCCTGACCTCGAGGAATATCTAACACTCATGTTTTGGCACGTCTTTTGATATTTTGGAAAAATTGCGCCGTAATTGGCCTTGAACGCCTGAAACAAGAAATGAAGTGAAGTAGACACCATGATATTCAATTTGAACTTTTTGCTACACTGTATGAATGCAAAACATTTCAAAAGACACATGAAATGTATGAATATACTGTCTACAATGATGCATGAATAGATTAATCAATCAACAAGTTTCTTGTTGGTTGATCGGCTAGTGTTTGTTTTCGTATATTTTTGTATAGTGACATGGTTTCTATATATACTTTAGTTTTATTTTTTTGTTGGTTCATAATTAATCTATCAAATTAAAATTTGTCTTCCTTGTGTTTGATTCTGACTCCTTATACTATAATGGGTCTTTTAATTTATTTTTGAGACGTTTCATCCCTTATTAGAGGATGAGAGATAGGACTCTTTTCATTGGGGTGGGAGGACAAGAAGGAACCTAGGATGGGGTTGGTTTGGGAAGTCAAGGGATTAGGGTTGGTTTGAGTAGATATAGATAATGCTAAGAGAAGGGGTTGAGACAGGGTAGAGGCCCAAAGGTTGTTAATTTTTCAATTATAGGAGTTAAGAGAAGGGATTTTATCTTTGGTAGAAGGTGTGGTTAATCGTCAACTTCAACAAGGTCCATATTGTCAAGAGGGGTAAGGAGCAAGGGTTGTGAGGATGAGATGGAAAATGGATCGATAGAAGAAGAAGGGAAATGAGAAGAAGAAGAATAGTTTATTTTTTGAACTTCGAACTTTTTTTATGGGTTACTCTGAAATCCTAATAAAATAATGTGTTCAACTCTGATATTTCGTAACATTTAGATATCCTTATTAGGAATATTTCCAGTATGTCCATCTTTTGAGATTATATTCATAGCTTTATTTATTATTCGTTAGGCAAGTTTAGAAGTCAAATTGCCATATAAACCATAGACCATTGTACTTCGCGCAATGAACAAAATCCAATCAACATTTAAAACAAATATCACTTCTTCTCATCATTTGTGTCCTTGTTTTCCTTCGTATTTCCCTTGGAACTCCTCAATGACTAGAAATTCCATTTAGGTAAACATAGCTCTTTGAGTATATATCCCTAAATGACTAGCTAGGTTGGTTTCTCTTGTATTCCTTTGGCACATGCGTTCCTAAAATCAAACTTCAAATATCATAGATTTCGTAAGTTAATTGAGTAGGAACAATTGAATTAAATTTGATTTTTATACGATTTTTCACTTTTTGACGATGGCAAACTCTTTATAATAACGAAGCACATATAGCAAGGATAAAATTTCGAGATGCACGTAAAGCATCTAACGTTAATAAATTGTCATGATTACATGTTCATAATCCATATTTTCTTATAAGACATTATTGATGATCATGATTGAATATGAATCACTAAAAATCATGTTTGGTTTCACCTCTGAAAAGGAATCAGATTGAATGTATCCCATTTATATATCATTGTTCATTCATAAAGTAGTATCCATGGGTAATGTTTTCTCATTTTCCATACAAAATGTATTTAATTTTTCCATTTTATTTTCCTATAGGTATAAAAATAATAATCAAATTATACTATAATTATTATAAATCACAAAGATAATTACAAAAAAAAATCATGAACTAGAATATAAAGACTAGATTTATTTTCATTCGTTTTTATTTCTGTTCTTAGAGTTGTAACGAAACCGAAACTTAGTCTTATTTAGTAGTTGAATAAAAAGGTGTACGTCGTCACGTGAATGTATACATATATGTAATAAGATTGGTAGGTATTTGATTTGTTTTATGCAATTGGAAACGTTATGTGTAAGATTGGTAGCTTATGGCTATGCACGCACTCCTCTTCGGAAGATATGATGCCCAATTGCATGAGTTTCTGATAAAAAGCTGTTTCTTTTAACAACCGAAAGGGAAGTTGTAGCCCCTCTTCAAATATTCAACATTATTTTTCTCAACCAATTTATATAAATATATTATATATAGAGAATGAGACCGCTCAGAATTATTACTATAACAGTAAAAATGAGGTAATTGAATTTACCCTACTAGTTTTCATCCTGAAATATTAAATAATAACTTTATATAGATATATCTTATTAGTTTACTAGACTAAAAATAAATATATTTTACTTAATGTTGTGTTTGCGTACAAGATTATCAGAAAATAGTATATTCGAAATGAACCGGATTAAGACCGAGTTAGCTGCAAAAGAAAAACAACCTCAGGGTCGAACAATAATCTTAACACAAAAGTGATCTGAAACTCAAAGTAGTCTTATAATATCCGTCAACCAAAACAACCCAACCCAAACTAACCAACCCGACCTGACCCAATTCAAACTATATTAGAGCTCCAAAGTTTAATCCAATTTTAACCCGTAATTAAAAGAACCGTACCTGAAAATTGAACTCCGGTTAGTAGGAATCTTGTTTAATTTAACCCCGGATTTCCGTGTTTGCGCGCAACCGGTTATTTGGTCAATTTAATTTTGGTTTTTTTTTTTCACACTAGTGGTTTATCCCAAGGTTGCTCAATATACATCCAAAACATAGTGACTGAAAGTTCTTTCGTCAGAAACAATGTTCACAGACAAATATAAATGGCCAACATATCTACAGAATGTGAACCAAGCGTTAATTTAATTTGACCACCGAAAATTTTGGGATTTTCGTTGTTCAAGTTGTATCAAAATTTTAGGGTTGGTTCAGATAAAATAGTTTTTTTTTTTTCGGTCTACAATATTAGGAAATAATAATTATATTATTAATTAGTGATAATATAAAGATATTTTAGATTATCTTGATTTTACGTTATCTTTTATATACTTGTAATTCCCTATATAAAAGGTCAATGATATTAATAATACATGTGGTATTCTCTCACCAATATTTGTGGGTTTATCAAACCCTCGATCTGTCATGGTATCAGAGCTTTTTGCCTAACGGCACTCGATCCAACCTATACGTGTGTCATACTTCCATGACCATGTCAATCGCCACATTCCACCAACTTAAAGCCGGCATTGTCCGGATCTCTATCAACATCGGCTTAGTCCAATTTCTAACCTTCAGGCAACGGTATTCTCCCGAACTAAATTCGGTCTCATCCGAACGCAACAACCTCAATATTGTATGAAAGCATCATCGTCTCGTCCGAGAGCAACACCGGATTCATCCGAAGCAACTAAGTCAGATTGACGTCGTCCAACAAACACAATCGGGATCAACTTTTGCCCGAACATAAACTCCGGCTCAACCCATTCAACGTTGGTGCCTTCAATGCAACGAATTATTGCCTTGTTCCACGTCATCGCATAAATTTTTTAAAAAAAAGTTATTTCTTCTTTAATTATCTTTGTTCAGTTTTCAGCGTTCGAAAACTATCGCTTCAACTGTGGGGGCATATTAGGAAATAATAATTATATTATCAATTAGTGATAATATAAAGACATTTTAGGTTATCCTTAATCTTACGTATCTTTTATTATCCTTTTATATGCTTGTAATTCCCTATATAAAAGGTCAATGATATTAATAATATTTGTGGTCTTCTCCCACCAACATTTGTGGGTTTATTAAACCCTCGATCTGTCATGCAATTATAAAAAAATACCGAAAAAATGATATGTGTTAATTCGACAACTCTTCGTAATCCTCTAAAATTTTGGAAAACGTCTTTTACCGGAAAAATAAAAACGTATCAATCTTGTAACTCTTCGTAATTTTGTAAAGTGTGAACGGTACCAAATCTTAAGAGGTAGATAATTTTTTTTATTTATTTTACATTTTGTAGCTATAAATGTGCTAGTAAGGAAAGTTTTGGGGTGGTTACACGAACCCTTTGGACTATTCTTTGACTGGAAACTATATATATTTGGGTATGAATTTTTATAAATAATGTATGGTTGAAAGTAGAAGTTTGTATAATTGTTGTTGATGTCTCATATACTATAATATAATAAGTGCACGTTTTTTGTTACGTAATAATTTGTGGTAGCTTGGAGCATTGCAGGGAAACAATAGTACACGTACGTCATTGAAACAGCAATCACATTGTCTACATATATATATGTCTGTCTGTCTATCTCTGCTGAGCAATTGTTATTCATCAAACTGTAAGCTAACTCACCAGAATGAAGGATCAACAGACGAAGAAGAGAATGTGGAAACCAGAAGAAGACCTCATTCTCAGAAGATATGTCGAGTTACACGGAGAAGGCAACTGGTCTTCTGTCTCTAAGAAGTTGGGTACGTGTATATATGTATATATTTTTTCTTTGTCAACTCTTTTTGTCAGTCTCAAAACCTTAATATATTGTTGATATGTCTTGAATGTGATCAGTTTAGCCTTTTATTGTCAACAAAATCTTTTTAAAGTGTTGTAAATCTGTATGGTCTTTTTTGCTTGTTAAATTATGTTCTTTCCATATATATATATTTTATATATATATTCATGCATGAATGGATTTGATTAGGGTTAAGGAGAGGTGGAAAGAGTTGCAGGTTAAGATGGAAGAACTATCTAAGGCCAGACATCAAACATGGCAGCATGACTAAGGATGAAGAAGACCTTATCATTAGAATGCATAAACTTATTGGCAACAGGTCACTTTTTGTTTTCATAATTGCTTGTTTTCAAAATTAGGGCTAAATAATAGGGTATTAACTAGGGCATTGATTCTTGAACAGATGGTCACTAATAGCAGGGCGTCTTCCCGGTCGAACCGACAATGAAGTGAAGAACTACTGGAATACGTATTTGACTAAAAAGGCTCCGAAACGGAGAGGTAAGAGGAAGACGGTAAGCCGGACAGTTGAAGAAAACCAAGCGAAGACGGCGATATTAGGGCAAACCCAGAGGGAGGAGGAAGAAGAAGAAGAAGATGATGTTAAAGAAGATATAGTAATAAATGAAAGCAAAGAATCAGAAGAAAAGTACTGGAGCAGTATTCATGATCTAACAGGTGAGATGCTAGTAGGGCCAGGATCAGATGCAGGAATCCTCAGCTGTAGTATGATGGACATGGATCTTATGGACAATAATAATTGTGATGATCCATTCATGATCTTTGGAGGTGAGTTTGATGAACAGGAGCTATGGGACCATGGAAATTGTGTTTTGTTTGATACATTTGGAAGCGATTGGACACTGCCATGACCGTCAATTATTATGATTAGCTAACTGGGTAGAGACAGAATAATGCATCCCAAGAGAAGAAGAAGATATCATCGCTGTAGATCCAAATAAATCAAAGCTAAGGGGAAAAATAAAAAAAATAAAAAAATATTCTATGTTATCTCTTCTATCGACATTGGCTTGTCAACTCTTCGTTTATTTTCTTGTATTTGTTTTTTTGTTTGTTTGCTTCTTTGTTGGTTGGAAGTGTAAAGTAGGTAGCATCTCTTGTGAAATCAATAATCAGTGTCCCAGACATATATGTGTTCTTTTGTTTTTGGTGTTTTTATTGCCCTAGATCAGTTTTCACGACAACCTATGAATCTATATGATAGATAGAGTGGTCGCTAGATTCATCACGTACGTTATATATATATATATATATATATATATATATATATATATATATATATATATATATATATATATATATATATATATATATATATATATATATATATATATTAAATGGAAAGGGTAAGAACCAAATACGATGAAGCCTAGACTAAATTATTGAAACCCTATCCAATTTAAATAACACCAAAAAAAAAATGTTCATAAACATAAAAATGTTATCATAAGGATTAATTAAGTGTTAAAGATTTTAGGGTAGATGTTCGAATAAAATAGTATTTTATGTGGGATGTTTTGAATGAGATGGCGGAGAGAATTTTAAAATGTGTTTAATATATTAAGTAACATACTTGTTTCTAACACAAAAATATTAGTTATCTTAACCCTTTCCTCGGTGTTGGGGTGGAAGCATGCTTTATTATCTTTTCTAAAGAACTATACAAACAATTTGATCAAGTGGTTGGAAGCATGTGGTATATATAATTTAGAGATGGGTCTCAAACCTAAACCGACGGTTTAGGTATGTAAACTGTCGGTTTAGGTTTGGCCCAAGGTCAAACCTAAACCCAAACCTAGCGAACTCAAACCGGTGGTTTAGGTTTCCTAAATAGGCGGTTTAGCCACGGTTTTTTATAAAAAAATAATTAGAAAACCAAAAATAAAGTTTAAAAAATAAATAATAAAAGTATAAAACAAATAGAAATTAAAATTTAAAATAAATAAATAAATAAACTGAAATTCAATTTAACAAAAAAAAGGGCTTGAACCGGTTTTCCGGTTGCCTACGGATCTTCTCGGGGTTAAGAGGAATCAAAGTCCACGTAGTTCTCTTACCTTGACTTATCTTTTTGGGACTTCCGAGTTTTTATTTTTACCCCGCTTACCTTTCGGCCTCGGACTCGGAAGTAGTGTCGCCGTCTTCGGAGTTGGTATCCGATTTGGAGTCATATACCGGTGCATTCCGTTGTTTCTGCTTCGCCGCCCTTATCCAATCTGGAATACAAACTTGCATCTCCAACTTCTCGGACTTCAATTGAGTTCTTTTGTGACGTAGTATATATGTTCCCGCCTTGGCGAAATGCTTGCTCCACCGCAACCGTTGATGCGGGCACGGCCATGAGATGTACAATTCTCACTAATGCTGAATATTTGGGGCTAGTTTCTTCCACCAATCCAAAATATCAAAATCATCATCAAAACTAAAATATGTGTTAAGATAATCTTGATATTCTGCATTTGAAGATGAATGTCTAGGTATTTTTGTTCTTTTAGCTAAAATTTGTTGTGCTTTTGAAAGAAAAGAAGATTAAGAAGAAGAGGGAGAAGGAGTATGTGCGGTGGAAGAAAAACTAGCACTTAATTCAAATTTATTAAGAAAGTTTCCAATTTCGGTACTAATGTTTTGCATAATGGTAGAAATTTTAATGTTTTCTTGTTATAACTAAACACAAACAATCATAATAAGCAATCAATAAATCGAGAACACCATCAAGTTTGAGTCTAGGATAAAAAACGATGGTTACAAGATAAATCATGGAATTTCTTGGTAATATTTAATCCATTTAATTTTCATTCCATACATAGCATCTATAAGGGTTGGTATTTTAAAGCAATTTAGAAAAACTTCAGAAACGTTAACGGCTATCTCTAAAAATCTACAAGAAGTTGGAGTATAAACGCTACTCATGGCATTAGTTGCATCACTAAAAAACTTTAAAACATTACAAATATAATATCCGTACAAGTTTGCCAAACATTTTCATCATCAAGAATTGACTAAGGAACGTGAATTGAAGAAAATTCTTGTAAAATTTTTTTTGTAACGTACGGTTTCGATCACTAAGTAACTTGTAAGTAGAGTTCAAACCAGTTTCAATATCTTTTGAAAAAGCAATTGGATGAACATTGTTAGTTTAACATAAATTTATCAATTTTATACTCAAATCGGAGTTGTGTCAAATATGATCAATAACGTTGGTGATGAGGGTTGCATATTTCAACTTATATGTGAAGACTAGAAGAAAATTAGAAAGTAAAGAACTCATAAAAAACCCTCGAAATCTAAAACAGGAAAAAATTATAGCGGTAATCCCCCCCTAAAATTTGCATTACCCAATGGATCAACCCAATTCCGACCCAATTTGACCCAACAAAAAAATTGGGTTGTCGGGTTTGGATAAATAAGGGGTTCGGGTTTGATTTTCGAGTATGATACAAAATTTTCGATCTGTTCGAATCGATTTTTTTGGGTCGGGTCAGTTTTACCCAGGTATATATATAAGTTAAAGTAGAAGATCATTCACACCACGTGTCAATCTCTTATAAAACTTATGTCACATGTCATTATTTCGTGCAACTATATTTATAATTATGTTAAATTAACAAATAAATAAAATATCACTGATATAGACAATAAATAAATTGTTTCCATTTTCATCTTTACTACAGTTTCAACATACCTGGATGATAATCTTATTAAAAAAAGGATTAATTTTTTTTGCTTTTATTTATAAGATGATTAGATAACTTTTTATACTAACTTTAATATATAAATATACAATTCTCATATTAATTAGAAAATAATTACTAAAATAACAAATGTATAATTTATAATATAAATATTTCATCTTCTTTGTCTTTAAAGATAATATTTAAAACTATCTAAAATAATCTTTTTCTATTTTTATTTATAAATTTGTAAAAAAATTATTTATCCAATAAAAATTTAAATACCCGTAATTTGGCACGGAACTACAATAGTATATATATATATATATATATATATATATATATATATATATATATATATATATATATATATATATATATATATATATATATATATATATATATATCTTACATCCCTCATAGTAAAGTACAAAAAGCATAGGTAAACCATAGAGAGTACTCAAACTCAAAAACAGACATAGACATACATGACCAAATGAATTAGTTTGTCTGGAAGTGTTATGTGGAAAAGAAAAGTTATATTTCATGCTTCAGGTCTGTCAAAAAACAATATTCAACATGTTCGTTTGTTTTTGGAGTTTACAAATTTTAGGACCTTACAAGAATTTCTCCACTCCCTATGATAAAACTGGTCCTGCTCTTACACGTTTTTATTGTATGCCAAAAAAAAAAGAGAAAAGGAGAAAGCTTTTTAGTTATATAGAGTGTGTTTAGTAGAGTCGGATTATCGAATTTATTAAACTTACAAAAAAATAAAAATTAAGAAAAATTATAAAATATTCTTCAACGTCGCTTTAATAGATTATGGAAATTATGGTGAATTATAGTACTTTTATACATTTTCGAACACACCCTTTGTTTAAATTCACATATTATTATGCTTCTAAGTTATAAAATTTTGGATGGTACCTCTGTGGTTTGGGATTTTTCAGATTTTGCTCATAGGTTTTTTTTAGTTTGGATAGTGTCCTTGTGTTTTAATATTTTTCGGAAAATGTCCATTTTCGTTTAAATTTAACTTTTTTTTTAAATGAGAGAAAGAAATAAACTTCTTTTTTAAAAAAAAAGATAGAAGATGAAAAATAGTTTGTATTTAAATTTTTTTTAAAAAAATTATTTTAAGTTGACATCTTCTTACAATTTAAACAAAATTGGGTATTTTTCGGAAAACATTAGAACACAAGGGTACCATCCGAACTAAAAAATTATTTGTGCAAAATCCAAAAAATGTTAAACTATAGGACACCATCCAAAAATTTTCTAGAATTTAAAAAATAGTCTAAAAGTTTTAGATGAGAATAACAATGTATTATTACATGAACAAGTAGTAAGTATAATGTTATATATTTTAGAAAATGTGTAGCTGAAAATGATGAAACGAGAGGCTTATGAAAATAAAATTGATATTTTTACACATTATTTGTTAGGGAAAAAGACTACCAACCAGTACGTACTCCAGCTACCACTTCTTCTAGAAGACAAGAGCCAATCAAACTTGTACGGATTGCCAAACAATATTTCAGAGCAAACAAGAACAACTGTTACGATGGTTGCTTACTTGTGAAGACGCGATGTAATTGTTGGGTAGTGGAGTCTAATTGGATTATCGCATATTAATAACGGACTTAATTCAAAGCCTAATAGTAGGCATCGGGAACGGTGACGAAGTCAGAAACTTTTTTAACAGGGCTTTTGTTAAAAAATAATAATTTAAACTAATATATAAGTAATCGTTTTTTGTTTTAAGAAAAAAGAATTACGTAAAGATTTTTTTTTTTTTTACTTGTAGACTCCTTAATTACAACTTGTAATATTCTTTATCTTCGGTCAAATATTTGTATAGTACAGAAACTAAACTATTGTAGCTAAATTAACTAAATTATAAAAATCGATATTTCTTAACTATAATTATAATGTCCTTAAATTATATATATATATATATATAATTAATTTTTATATATTTTATAATGATTAATATTTTTTCATAACTCTTTCTTAGATTGATTATAAACGATGTGATTTTTAAATTCCTTATATATATAATATAGTATTGATATATTTCTTTTTAATGTTTCTATTTCTTACTTCACATTACGAATCATTAAAAATTATATATTTTTATTAATATTCAGACATTATATACGATAATAACTAAATTTCAGTTCAAATATTACAAATTCTATGCATGGGTACTATACTAGTTAATGATTAATAAGCTAGATAAATTTATTTAACTTTTAACTCATCTAACTTTAAAACACTAAGTGTCCGTTTGGTTATAGGGGTGAAATGAGTCGTCAAGCAAACATGATTTTTTATTGTTTCTGTAATATTAATTCCGTTTTTAAAAATGATTATAGCAATTAATCCAAACGGCCTGAAGTTTAGACAATCGTGGCCGGTCTTTTGATAAAAAGATATATATATATATATATATATATGCATCGGTCCTGGACCTTTATTGGGCTGGAACTTTACTGGCCCACTAACTATGTCTTGTTAGATCCCACGTTGAAAATCAGGAATTGTTGTTTTCAGGCCTTTTAAGTTTTGAACCTTAAGTGTATATTGGAGATAGCGTCATGATAAAAGGTGTTCTTTTTGGTGGAAATGTTAAGTTGAAAGAGACAAGACTGTATTGAATTGTTAGTAAGCAAGGAGCCTTCACTAGTGATAACCTTTACTGACTAAAAAAAAACAAAAATCTCGTGTGTATTCTAATAAAGTCACTGACTTGACCAATTGGAATAGGTTTGTTTAGTTGTTCACGTTTTTGAAAATGATATCATTGTCTTTTGATTTCATCCTCCTCTTCGATTATTGAACCATTGAAACGTTAACCTAAAACATGTAGCCTGTTTAAAATAGGATAATATCAAAAGATGAATAAACAGGAATGTATGTTGCCTAGTTTGTTACGAATTTGTTTTTTTAGGAACAATGATGCGTCTTTGGATGTTCCTTTTGCGTTGACCATAGACGATGAGGACGAGGCTTTGAGGGTTTGCTTAGATGGACCGCTCACCCGCTCTCGAGCTAAGGCCATTGCCCGAGCCACCGGCTCCATCATCGCCCGCGTCACTTCGTCACTTGGATCAGTTGCCGGCATGCCGTGTCTCTACAACACCATGGCATAGGCTACCGGTTTTACTTTCGGACTATATTTTTCATGTTTTCTTTTTTATGTAATAAAAGGAATATTCCTTATAGAATATTCCCTTTGATCTCATCTTTTAGGGTTTCCCCTTTTGGGCTTTTCGTTATGTATGTTTGTTTGGCCCGTTGGCTCATTGGTAGGCAAGACTCTCTATATAAGGGATATATTGCCTCACTTATTTTCCATGTTCAATATTACTAAATTTTTTAGAAGATTTTCCTCTTACTTAGCTTGGGCATCAAACCTCCCGTCTATCTCTCAAATTTCTTCCTTGGATCTCGTATTTGATCCAAGAAATCCATATTCGAGGATTCTTCTTTAGAATCAACTTTCGATCCACACAAAACGGTTTATTCGATCTCTTTAGATCGAATCAACCCTTGTTTCTTCATCGCTTCCGCCCCTTTGGATCTGAAACGATACAACGCCGCACAAAGAATCAAGGAGTAGTTGGAGCTTTGCTGGATCTATATCCGGAAGTTATCCTTGGTTACCTCCAAGGACGCATCAAATTGGCATCAGAGCAAAGAGATCAAAGCTAAGTTCTCTTTACTCTTGTTTTTGTGCGTTATTATCTTCAACCTATTTAGCCTTTTGTTCATGATGTTCTTCGTTTGTTCATGATGTTCTTCATGATCTTCATGTTGTTCATCATGTTCATCCATTTTTCCTGAATTTTTTCTTCTTCTTTTGATCAATTTGAAAAAAAGAAGAAGGAGATATATGGTTTGCCATCAAACCATTTATCAAACCGTCTTTTTCTTAAACCGACCCAATCCGACAATTTTGTTAATTAATTTCACCAAATTTCTTGGGATATTTTTGTTAACGGAAGTTCGGATATCTCGCATTTGATATTCCAAGAAAAGCAAAAACTCTTCATCAATACGGATTTGTGTTAAAAAAAATACAAAAGTGTTGTTCAAAACGTTTCAAAGAAACGAAACACAAAAGTGAAAAGATGTCCGGCAAACCGGTCCATCCGAAAAATCGGATTTTACAATACGGTCAAAGACCGAAAGCAAGCAAAGCTTGCCGACTGAACAATCCGTCCATCTTCCGTCTCTCCATTTTCTTACATACGTTTGCAAAATATCACTTGTTTATCTATGTGTTATTGGTTCAATTTTGTTGGATTTTCCGAACCGTCAAACGGCCTTCCCCAAAGTAGAACCCGATAACGCACTTGAACTTGGGTAAAGTTGACTTAACTTGTCACCTTGCTCATTTGATTGCTTGCAATTGTGTGCTGATTTGGAGCAATGACTAACGTTGAATTGGAAACTTCTCAGGATTCTGGTCCGCAAGAGTCCAATGAACCTTTGGCTCAAGAAAATGCTTCGTTGTCCCTTGAAAATGACTCCATAAGGCAGGAATTAGAAGCTTTGAAGGCACAACAAAAGTTTGATGCCTGGACCCGAGAAAACATTGCTTTGAAGCAAGAATTGGAAGTTCTTAAGGCCCTACAACTGACCCAACGTCCCACCCCAACAATTCCGATTGAAACCATGGTCCATGCTTCCACATCCGATGCACAACGGAAAGGCAAGGGAATTTTAGGAGCCGGACCATCAAACAGTCCCCGGCTTGCGTCCGTCATTGAATGCCAACGCCCCTTGCCTCTTGACGGAAACGAGTTCCATGAAGAGGACGAAGAATTCCCCGACCCGACTCAAGATGACTTTCGCATGGTCAATACAGAAAATTGGCACAAGCATTATGAGCCTCAACACCAACGGTATGTCCCTTCTCCACCTTCACCTAGTGTGCCCCACACCGACCGTCGAGCCCGGGAAGAGCCCCAGTACCGTCCCGACTCGACCAACAATCATGGTCGTGAGAATGATCGTTCTGGACGCCGTCAACGGTCAATCTGACAACTGACGACCCTTGACTTTGATGAGTATGATGAGCAAAACGATTTCAACGAGTTCTCCGGTGAAGAGTCCGACTTGAACGGGTGTCACATGACCGTCCATGGCACCCACCCATCATGGACCCTTATGAGAACCAAGACCGAGGTGAAGAATGGTTGCCTCCCCCAAACCCACCTAATGAACCACCCGTTCATGGGCGCCACCGGCGTCAAGGCGGCCACGGCGAGCCCGTGCCGATGATGCCTACATTCCACCGCCCCATCCGGACCCCTACCGAGCTCGTAGGGAAGGTAAGGTTAAATTCCCTATCTTTCATGGTGAATATGATCCGTGTGTTTTTCTTGATTGGGCGCATTATATGAAACGATCCTTGAAACATTGTCATTATGAGGATAAATATGAGAAAATCTAGGCGGAAACTCTTTACTTTGAAGGAGATGCCAAGTCTTGGTGGAACCGGTATGAGATCACCCGTGAAAGGCGAGGATGGGCACCGATTGCAACCTTTGAGCAATTGATCTATGTCATGACCAAGAAGTACGTGTCCGAGGACTTCAAGAATGATATGCGGTTGCAAATTGCCGAGTTCAAACAAGGCAACCTCACTCCGGTGGCTTACTTGGCCAAACTCGAGGACATGCACATTAAGGCCGGCGTCTCGGCCTCTCCCTCCGCCCTTCGCACCAAATTCATGAGTGGGCTTAATGCTTCCATTCGGCGCCCGCTTGAGATTGTGCCATATAAGGATTTGGGGGCATTGTGCCATGCCGCCATGAAGCTCTACAAGCAACAACTTGAGACGCCTCGGTATTCAAGGTATAATTCTTCCTCGAGTCAATATCCTCATTCTTCTAACACACGTACTCGAGATGTGCCTAGTTTTCTAGATGCCGACGCTTCCAAAGGAGCCCAACGGACGGGTCAATCCAATAGGCAAGCGGGTAATGAGAGGGTACCAAACCGTGGGCCCACGTCCCCGGCGCCTTCCGCTGGAGGTCAACAAGGACCTTCACCGGCGGCTTGCACAAGGGAGCCCGTGTGCTACAAGTGTAGCGGTTTTGGTCACGTGCAACGTGATTGTCCAAAGACCAAACCGGTTTTGTTTGCCGATCCATCATATTTCGAGGACGAAGATGATCATCAAGATGACAATATCATCATTGAGGATGACCAAGACGCCGACCCGCAATTTGGAATGGAACCATGTGACGACGAGCTTGCTTGCGCCCCATCACAACCTGGTAAATTCGCTCTTGTTTCTCGTCGTATTTTGGCTATTAAAGAGTTTATCCTATTGATCAACGCGAGAATCTCTTCCACTCTCGTTGCTTGGTCAATAATACGAGTCTTTCTCTCATTGTTGACTGGGGTTCTTGTTGCAATGTTGTCAACGAACGAGTGGTAAAACAAATCAAGTTGCCTACAACCCCCCACCCAACACCTTACGGACTCCAATGGATTTCCGATAAGGCGTGTGACACCGTCACACAACAAGCTTGGGTGACGTTTTCTATTGGCGCCTATGTTGATTAGGTCCTTTGTGATGTTATCAAGATGGACGCCACACATGTCCTATTAGGACGACCATGGCAATTCGATCGCCGAACATTTCATGATGGTTATCTTAACCGGTACATGTTCCAATATAATGGAAAACGGGTCACACTTTTGCCTATGACTCCGCACGAAATTTTGGTTGACTATGCGGAACGGAAGAGGCAACAATCTATAGATGAGTCCGCTAAGGCGCCGGCAAAATCGGACCCTCATCGGAGTCCCGATGTTGTAGGTGCTATTACTTCCAAATACCGGAACACCGCCCCTCTTGTCCATGTTACCGAGTCCAAAGGTAGTAAAGGCCGCATCGTTCGTACGAGCGCACCTTTTCCATCTTCGGACCCCGTAATTCAAGGACGGTATGAGCCGAGGTTACTCTTAGCTCGCCGGCATGATTTGCAACCGGTCATGGAAGGCAAGTTTCCATGTTTCTTGCTTGTTCTGTTTTGTTTATCTACTTCTCATGACTTGAGTAATGTGCCACACGAGGTGTCTTTGTTGTTGTCCGACTTTCAGGATATTATGCCCAAAGACCTACCACCCGGCTTGCCACCAATCCGAGGGATTGAACACCAAATTGACTTTGTGCCCGGTGCTTCTTTGCGAAACCGTGCCGCGTACCGAGCAAGTCCGGAAGAGACGAAGGAGCTACAATGTCAAGTGCAAGAGCTCCTAGACCGGGGACATGTGCGTAAATCCTTATCACCATGTGCCGTCCCGGTCATATTAGTGCCAACGAAAGACGGATCATGGCGGATGTGTGTTGATTGTCGTGCCATCAACCAAATCACCGTCAAATACCGCCACTCAATCCCGCGCCTTGATGACATGTTGGATGAGCTCCACGGCGCCACCTATTTTTCTCCAAAATTGATCTCCGGAGCGGTTACCACCAAATCCGGATGGCCGAAGGTGACGAGTGGAAGACGGTGTTCAAGACGAAGTATGGACTCTATGAATGGCTTGTCATGCCATTTGGCCTCTCCAACGTCCCATCCACCTTCATGCGCCTCATGAACCATGTCTTGCGCCGATTCTCGGGTATATTTGTCGTTGTTTATTTCGATGATATTTTGGTGTTTAGTACGTCTTTGGAGGATCACATCGGGCACCTTCGCCAAGTGCTCGAGTGCCTTAGACAAGAGCAATTGTATGTCAACTTTGAAAATGCGTCTTTTGCTCGGACACCACTATCTTTCTTGGCTATGTCGTGTCTAAGGACGGACTACGAGTAGACGAATCTAAAGTTCGTGCTATTCGGGAGTGGCCTACTCCTACTACGGGTCACCATGGTCCGAGCCTTCCTCGTCTTAGCGGGCTTCTACCGACGCTTTGTCAATGGACTTTAGCACGGTAGCGGCACCGCTCCATGAGCTTACTACCAAGGGTGTCACGTTTGAGTGGCGTGATATCCATGCTTGAGCGTTTGATGCGCTCAAAGACCGCCTTTGTAATGCACCATTACTCCAACTCCCAAACTTTTCGAAAACTTTCGAGGTGGAGTGTGATGCATCGAATGTGGGCATTGGAGGAGTTCTCTTACAAGAGACTCGTCCAATTGCCTACTTTAGTGAAAAACTTTCCGGTCCTTCGCTCAACTACCCTACATATGACAAGGAACTATATGCTCTAGTTCGTTGTCTTAAGACATGGCAACATTACTTGTGGCCGAAGGAGTTCGTGATTCATTCGGATCATGCGGCTCTTTCGTATCTCAAGAGTCAAACAAATCTAAGTCGGCGCCATGCTAGTTGGGTAGAGTTTTTAGAGACCTTCCCTTATGTCATTCGGCATAAGAAAGGCAAGGAGAATGTGGTAGCCGATGCCCTTTCTCGCCGGTATGCCCTCCTTGTGTATATGGACGCCAAGATACATGGATTTGCTCTTATTAAAGAGTTATATGCCACGGATCTTGACTTCAAGGACATATGGGCACAATGCCTCGACCTCCGAGAGCACGAGTCTTTCTTTATTAACGATGGCTATCTTTTCCGAGCGGGAAAACTTTGCATTCCACGCTCATCTATACGCCATTTGTTGATCAAGGAAGCTCATGAGGGCCGTGGTCACTTCGGTGCTACCAAGACCCTTTCCGCTCTCCAAGAGCATTTCTTTTGGCCCCAGATGCACATGCATGTGACATGGTTTTGCAAGGGTTGCATCACATGTCATCATGCAAAGTCGCGCCAAGGCCCGGATGGAATGTATTCTCCTTTGCCTATAGCAATGGGACCTTGGGAGGATCTATCCATGGACTTTGTGTTCGGGTTGCCTTTGTCAAAATGAGGCAAAGACTCCATTTTCGTGGTAGTTGATCGCTTCTCCAAAATGGCTCATTTCATTGCATGTAAAAGCACCCAAAATGCTAGTGAAGTTGCCACCTTGTTCTTTGACAATGTGGTGCTTTTACATGGGATACCACGTTCTATCGTTAGTGATCGGGACGTGAAATTCATGAGTCACTTTTGGAGAACGTTGTGGGGAAAACTTGGAACAAACTTGTTGTTTTCAAGTAGTTATCACCCCCAAACCGATGGTCAAACGGAGGTGACCAATCGAACTCTTGGTGCTCTTCTTAGAGCCACCACTAGGACCAACCCACGTAGGTGGGAGGACTTACTTTCTATTGTGGAGTTTTCGTATAACAAGTCTAGGCACATGGCAACTAAATTGTCCCCATTTGAAGTTGTCTACGGCCTTAATCCACATACCCTGTTGGACTTCACTCCCCGCCCGCTCAAAGACGGAGAACACATTATCGCCGCAAACCGAGCCGCCCAAATCATTGAGCTTCATGAGCGGACTAGGACACAACTTGAAGGTCGTGCCGCCCAACGCAACAAGGGCCGCCGCGACGTCTCTTTTGAGCCCGTTGATCTTGTTTGACTCCACCTAAGGAATGAGCGTTTTCCAACTCGCCGCATGAGCAAGCTTTCGGACCGTGGTGATGGCCCATTCCGCATCTTAGCCCTCCATGGCCTGAATGCATACAAGTTAGAGCTTTCGGATTCCTACGGAGTACACCCGACGTTCAACGTCAAGGACCTTGCCCCTTATGTTGAGCCCCTCTTTGACGATGGTGAAACGGGGACGTTTCACAGCCAAGATGGGGGGACTGATGCGCCCTTGGATGCTCCTTTTACGTTGACCGTAGACGATGAGGACGAGGCTTTGAGGGTTCGCTCAGATGGACTGCTCACCCGATCCCGAGCCAAGGCCATTGCCCGAACCACCGGATCCATCATCGCCCGCACCACTTCGTCACTTGGACAATTCGCCGGCATGCCATGTCTCTACACCACCATGGCATAGGCTACCGGTCCCGTCCACGCCATTTACTTTCGGACTATATTTTGCATGTTTTCCTTTTATGTAATAAAAGGGATATTCCTTATAGAATATTCCCTTTGATCTTATCTTTTAGGGTTTTGCCCTTGTTGGGCTTTTCGTATTTATGTTTGTTCGGCCCGTTGCCCATAGGTAGGCAAGACTCTCTATATAAGGGATATCTTGCATCACTTATTTTCCATGTTCAATTTTACTAAGTTTTTGAGAAGATTTTCCTCTTACTTAGCTTAGGCATCAAACCTCCCGTCTATCTCTCAAATTTCTTCCTTGGATCTCGTCTTTGATCCAAGGAATCCATATTCGAGGATTCTTCTTTAGAATCAACTTTCGATCTCCATCAAACGGTTTATTCGATCTCTCTAGATCGAATCAACCCTTGTTTCTTCATCGCTTCCGCCCCTTTGGATCTGAAACGAAACAATGCCGCACAAAGAATCAAGGAGTAGTTGGAGCTTTGCTGGATCTAGATCCGGAAGTTATCCTTGGTTACCTCCAAGGACGCATCACAAGGTTTTTGATGTGAGTTGACACAACCACGGAATTAGGTCCGGCTAGAGACCTTAAATCAAGCGCTTCTCGGGAGGCAGCCCGAGGTAAGAGTCTTTTGTACTCTTGTTTTTGTTTTTGCTTTTTGCTTTTGCGTTTCTGCGCGTTTTGTTTCTTTTGTCTTTTCAGGTTTTAGGTAATAAATGAAGAATAGTTGCATGAAGGAGATTGCACAGCCGCTTGTTTCCACCACCACTTCTATTTACATGTGCCATATCACTGATTTTTACATTGTGAGTATTCTTTTTTCACTTCTATTTATTCTTCACATTGGGGGCAATGTGAGTTTTAAGTATGGGGTGGGATACCGGCAGTCTTTTAGTATGTTTCTTTTCTTGTCACACGTTTTCTTTTAGCATGCATATAAAAAATAATAATAAAAAAAAAAATGTGCTTCTAGGAATGACATGACCCCTATGATGGTATTGTGCTTGTGAATTAGCTTTTGATTATTACTTTCGAGCTCAATTTGATTTATGGAATATTTGGGATTTGAATACTTTGCTTGAATTTTATGTGAATTATGAAAATTACCTTGTCTAGTTGGATTGAGTTTGGATAATTGAAGCTTCATGATAAGTTCTTATACATTGCATAGGGATGATTTAGGCAATTCGACTTCATTCTTCTTCTATCTTTATCATGCTTAACCCCTCAAACATGAAATCCATAGTCTCCTATCCGGGAATTACGAATGTTTAGTTTGAAGGCGTGTGCTGACATTGTTGTGTTGTGAAATGTTTGAAGAAGTTTGAAGAATGTGAAATGTGATGTGATGAAGAAAAAAAAGGGTTATAAGGGGTTGTTGGCTATGAAAGATGAGTAACTCGGTACCATTCACATAGCCATGTGTTTGTGCCTTGCCAAAGTCTAATTAGTTTTAAAAACATTCCCTTAGAGTTGATTTGGTATGTGCATTTTGGTGTGAGGTACGTGAAGGAAACTGAACACCAAGGTTTCGGCTACTGTGCACCAATGCCTTTCACTCCGGAAAAAGAAAAGAAAAGAAGAAAATCCGCAGATTATGAAAGGGTGGTGAATGTTGAGTTGAAAAGATGAAGTGTTGTTTCTTCTTCCCGGATTAACACCACATGACCTAAATTACATCCTACCCTTATCACGTTTCTTGACCTTTATTTGCTAAGTCCTTTTGATCTATGTATACATGTATTTGACTTGGCAGGCTTAAACTTGAATTTCTCATGAAAATTAGATATTAGTAACTTTGACGATGAATGTGAAATTCTTGTAAAGTATGATTATCCTTTTTATGCCTAATTCATTTGATCTTGATTGAAATATATCTTTGGCTTTGAAACTTGCACTATTGAGGGTGATCATAATAAGAAGCACTTCGCGTTTTTGTTTTTGTTTTGCATAGATAATTCATGTTATCTTATCTTAGATTTACTACATGCTTGAGGACAAGCAAGGATAAGTATGGGGTATTTTGATAACATGATTTATCGACCTGTTGCACTCATGCATTTAGTAAGATATCCCCTTTCCGCATTCATGTTTTAGCCTTAGTTTGTGCCATTTATGCTTGTTTAGTTCTACTTTGCAAGAATAGATGTCTACACACACTATTTGTGGCTTTGTAGGTGATTTGACACATTTTGGAGCTAAAACGACGTATTTGAGGATCAAGCCTCGAAGTGGACGCATTGGAGCGAGCTACGTGCACGGGAAAGGCGAGGAATCGAGCTAAAGACGCGAGGAATCGAGCTAAAGGCGCGAAGGAACGAAGAAGACCGCGTCTCGGACCGAGATGGACCGATCTCGGTCAGACCAGACCGAGATGGTCCAAATCTCGGCCGAGATTTCTCATGGCTCGGCCGAGATTTATCTTGGCTCGGCCGAGATTTATCTTGGCTCGGCCGAGATTTATCTTGGCTCGGCCGAGATTTATCTTGGCTCGGCCGAGATTTATCTTGGCTCGGCCGAGATTTATCTTGGCTTGGCCGATATAGCCTTGGATCGGCCGAGATTCACCTGGCTCTGCCCATATTGGCTTGGCTCGGCCGAGATGGTCCGATATTCCCGATGTGCTGACGCATTGAACTTTCTGTTGCTGAATCTCGGTCCCGACTAGCGAGATTTTCTGCCCGAGATTTCCTGTTCGGCGATTTTATTTTATTTTTTGATCGGTTTTGCCCCAGCCCGTCCTTTGTAAGGTTGTTGCCTATAAAAGGGAAGCTCTAGGTTATTTCTAAGGGTCCGAATTAGTCCGTTTCTTTGAGGCTTAGGTTACCCCATAGGGGGGAGCCGTCTCCTTCCTTTCCCTTCTTCTTCTCCATTGATTCTTTATAGTTAAGGTTAAAGATTCTTACTTTCACATTCAGTTTTGTTGGAGATACATTTGGATTCAAGATTTAATACAATTTCGGAGTTTCATTCATTGAAAGTTGAGTTCTTCATTTTCCTTTTGTTATTTCTTTATTTATCTTTTGATATGATTGTTATTGGCTAAAACCTTGTGGTTCTAAGGTTGACAGGGATTTGTTTATGCCTTTGATTATGATGGATTGTATTGTGCTTTGTTTTGGCTTTGAATTGCTTGAAATCCTAATGGTAGGCTTGGACTTGAACCTAGTTAGAATCCTTCTAGCTAGTAAACTAAGTTGGAATTGAGACTTACCCGGTGATATTCCTTCATAGATACATGTGTGACTGATCATAGGTAATAAAGGTTTATCCTTTATTGGTTGAATGTGCTTAGATTCCTTTCTAAGTAGGTAAAACCTGAGACTTACCCGGTAATGGTTTACCTTTCCCTTAGTTTGTAGTCTGGTTTGTTTAGAATTTCCTACCTCTCTACCTTGAGACTTACCCGGTAATTGGTAGTTGGTTTGGAACTACATAGTCTTGAGACTTACCCGGTAATAAACTGTCAGCCTAAAAACATTCATCCCTGTGGCTTTTCTACCATATATCTTTATGAGTCTTCCTAAATCTATATGTATAAACAATGATCTTGAACCCTTGGAATCCATTTTCTTTCCTTTAACTTGATTATCTTTGCTTTCCCTTTTTATTTGTTTGTTCTGACTTTCAATCAATAGTGATAATTGATTGCGAGTCCTTAAATCCCTTTTCAAAACCATTTTGATTTATTTCCCTTATTTTTTCCAACAGTCTATCTTTAATTGAGATCTATTCTATATTTAATCATTGTTGCATATTAATCTTCTCAGTCCCTGAGATCGACCCTAGAATACTTAACTTTACTGTGATTGACCCATACACTGTGGGTTCGTTGCTATCTAGGAAATTATTACAGGTTATAAATTTAAAACTATCTCTTCCTAGTTTTGCTATCCTGTGGATTTCTATCACTTTTGATAGTTGTTTATAGGGGTGTAAAAATAGCGAACAAGTTTTTAGCGCCGTTGCCGAGGACTGAGAAAGTTTAATTTGTTGTTTTTGATTATTTATAGTTTAGGTCTTTCTGGTTAGTTTTGATCTCGTTTTCTTTCTTTCTTTGTATTCTTCAGGTACAAGATGGCTTCGAATAACGGGTCTGGTTCTTGGAGGTATTGTGAGGGTTATGTTTATAATCCTTTTGGAGAAACACTCAAACCCCCACAACCTCAGATACAACCTCTGCAGCAATCTCCCGAAGATCAGTTAAAGTTGATGTATGAAAATTTATTGAGGATGTTTGACAGGTTAGATAGGAGATTGTCTCGCAGGGATGGACCTCAAACGCTAAACGAATTGCGGAGATCAAGGGAGAAATCTGAAAGCATCTTAACTCCTAGGGAAGAGGTTCATCCAAAGGAAGAGCGCATCGAGGATGAAGAGTTGACGAAGGAGGAAGACAGAACGGACAGGCCGATCTCGACCGAGATCATACCGACCTCGGCCGAGATTCCTGTGCAGAAGGAAAATCTCGGCCTAATCCCTACAAATCTCGGCCTAATCCCTACAAATCTCGGCCGAGATTTCTTACATGGCTGCCCGAGATTTGCTGAAAATCGTCCCTGTGGCTTCCATCTTTCTCGAGCTGTGCCTAAAATCTGGAGGGCAATGCCAAAGGAACCTCCCAAGGTCAGATTAGAGTTTCTTCCTCATCAAGGGAAGCTTTCAAATAAGTATGGGGTAACCCACAAGACTACCCCATACCACCCTCCAATGCTGGGAAGAGTGGAGATCTTCTAACAAGACATGAAGAGAGTTCTCAAGAAGAAAATCTTTGGGTCCTGTGAAGAGTGGTTGAAAGGACTGGATGAGCGGTCCAAGGTGATGCGCCCTTGGATGTTCCTTTTACGTTGACCGTAGACGATGAGGACGAGGCTTTGAGAGTTCGCTCAGATGAACCGCTCACCCGATCCCGAGCCAAGGCCAGTGCCCGAGCCACCGGATCCATCATCGCCTGCACCACTTCGTCACTTGGACCAGTCTTCGGCATGCCGTGTCTCTACACCACCATGGCATAAGCTACCGGTCCCGTCCACGCCATTTACTTTCGGACTATATTTTGCATGTTTTCCTTTTATGTAATAAAAGGGATATTCCTTATAGAATATTCCCTTTGATCTTATCTTTTAGGGTTTTGCACTTGTTGGGCTTTTCGTATTTATGTTTGTTTGGCCCGTTGGCCCATAGGTAGGCAAAACTCTCTATATAAGGAATATCTTGCCTCACTTATTTTCCATGTTCAATTTTACTAAGTTTTTGAGAAGATTTTCCTCTTACTTAGCTTGGGCATCAAACCTCCCGTCTATCTCTCAAATTTCTTCCTTGGATCTCGTCTTTGATCCAAGAAATCCATATTCGAGGATTCTTCTTTAGAATCAACTTTCGATCTCCATCAAACGGTTTATTCGATCTCTCTAGATCGAATCAACTCTTGTTTCTTCATCGCTTCCGCCCCTTTGGATCTGAAACGAAACAACGCCGCACAAAGAATCAAGGAGTAGTTGGAGCTTTGCTGGATCTAGATCCGGAAGTTATCCTTGGTTACCTCCAAGGACGCATCAAGCGGAGTTTGGATAGTAGCCAATCGAAGAGACGAACAACGAGTAGCCAATCGAAGAGACGAACAACAAAGGGACAACGAAGAGACGAACCTTGACAGTGCGAATAGACGATCTGTCAGCGGAGGAAGAGAGCGGGCAATGGGGACGAAAGCGGCGAACAGAGGACGAGAGCGGCAAACTGACCAAGCAACCAAAAAACGACCAAATGCTCAGTTCTTCTTTTTAGGATTACGGAAGTTTCCAGGTCCAAAATACAGTTTTATTTATTTCTTTTTTTAAAACGGGCCGGACGTAGCAGCCCGTCCGGGCCGCTAGGTCTGCCGTACCCTCCTGGCGGCCAGTTCGGGCCTAGTTCCTGCCATACCCGGCTGTTTTTGTGGGCGGGCGGCCCGGCCCGCGTTTGCCGAGGTCTAGTTTTATCCATACTTAAAATTTTGTGATTGATATATAGTGTGGTTGTTCGTATGAACGTAAAATTTTAGTTGGTTGCCACTATATATTATATCTTAAAGATACCGAGTGTAATATTTAGGTTTTATTTATACGAGATATGATTATGAATTTTTGGATTAAGTTGATTGATAAAATATGCTTCCGAAATAGTCTCAATATAAGGTTATGTGTAATATTTGTTTATGCGGATATCGGTCGGCCCAAAGGAAGATTGTTATATGGCCAAACGTTAAATGCACTTGTGGTTTTACTTGTTTATGTGAATATTGACCGGCCCAAAGAAATGTTAATATTTGACCAAACAATAAAACAATTGAGATGATAAATATTAATTATTTTGTGTGATATTTTATTTATCCGGATATTAATCGGCCCAAAGGAAAGTTAATATTTGGCCAAAAAATAAACGCACTTATATTTAGTATCAATTAATTGTATTTTATTATTTATGTGAATATTGATCGGCCCAAAAGAAGGTCAATATTTGGCCAAATAATAAATACATATTAGATAATAATATTAGTTAGTTCGTGAAACGTCCCTAAAATTTAGTTATGTTTTATATAAATATTTTCCGTATATTATTACTATTTTTATATTGTAAATTTAAAAATTTTCTAAGTTTATATTATATTTATAAATTCAAATAAGTATATAAATATATATAATTGCGGTAATTTATTCACGGAAAAATTCGAAAAATATTCCGTCGGAACATTCGTTCCGTATTTTTATCGAGTTCTATTTTATTTTATTCTATTTTCTTTTCCTTTTCTCCTATTTCTCTTTCTTTTTCTCTTTTTCCTTTTCTCCTATTTCTCTTTCTTTTTCTCTTCACCCTGCCCAACCGGCGCCACCTGGGCGTCTACCTCTCCTTTCTCTTTGTCCTGGCCACACGCCACGTCACCCAGACCCACCTTCTTCTTCTTTTCTTTCCTCCTTCCTTCCTTCCTTCTCTTTCACGCCAACCTCACTCTCCTCCCCGCCCAAGCTAGCCTGTCTTCTCCCTCTAGACAGCTTCTAGCCCTGCACTGCCTCGCCGCCCAAGCTATACTTGCCCGACCCATCGACCCCTTCCATGTCTATCTCATTCACTTTCCCCGACCCCTTTTGATCTCCACTGTTCCTCCCAGGCTCCCACCTTCCTCAGTCACCCCTATTCTCCCCTTCGCTTTCCTTGCCTAGCTAGCCACTGCACCCTCTCGTCTATCCCAACCTCGCCATCTCTCTTTCCCTCTTCTCTCCATCTCTCCCTCCATCTTCATCACCTACACTGTTGAACCGGAGAAGCCCAACAACACCTCTCTCCTCTCCTCCGGCCACAACCTTCCTCCTCTACTTCTCCTCCCGACCACCGATACAACCACCTCTTCTCCTCTCAGTTTCTCCCACAACCTCCTCCCTATCGTTTCTGTCGTCACCGGAGCCACCACTTCACCACCGGAGTCTCCCTCGTCTCCTGCATATCACTTGAAAGTTGTTCCCCCTCTCGAGCCCGTCGCCGGAACTAGAGGGGAAACGAAACACTGCAACCGGGAGGAGCCACTGCTGCCGCCGGATTTGCGAGCCGTCGGGAAGAAATCCACCTGCAAAATGCCGTAGGAAGCTCTGCCATCTTCTTCCTCACCCAAGAAGCCCCATAACGCCGCCGGGGGGACGCCAGAAAGCCGGCCAAGCTTTTCCATTAATTGCGATCGGGCCCCCGGAATTTTGGTGTAATTATAAGAACCCTCCCAACTTTCCATTTACAATTTTTAGCCCATGTTTTGTTTTTATATTATGCCCTCTGTTAGTTTAATTGCAGAATTTCACCCGGATTTTTATTTATAAAAACGGCCCAATGTTTAAGTTCTAACATATATGCCCTCAAGAAAAGTATTTACCAAAAATGGCTGAAAGTTTATTTATAGGAATGGCCCATATTATTAGTTTGAGCAATTCCGTTTGGTGCCCTCGAGGTTTCATCTTTTGCGGTTGGTGACCACATAGTTTCAGTTTTCCGTTTGGTACCCTTGAGGTTTGGTTTTATTCCGGTTTGTGCCCATTCTCATCAAATTGTTAATTTTTATGAATTTTTAACTTAAAAAATTAAATAGGGAGGATAAAAAGAAAGAAAAAAAATTAAAAATAATAATAATAAAGATCGACTTCGCTTGAAAAAGGACGATGGAATTGAGTATGGCGTCGATCCTAATTAGATTATTTGAGTATGATCCTTCGATGAATTCATCTTAACTCCGACCTTGCTCTTTTACTCCATTTCCCACTTGTTTATTTCAACTTCCTTTTCAATCTGTAGAACCATGCACATCTGAACAATTGATTGAAGAACTCAACCATTATTGCTATTGAATACTTGATTTTGCTGCTTGAAGTTGCAACTCTGACACACTACTAAAATTTCAAGGATATATATTTTACTTGTTATGCAATTTGGGTTGCTTGACCTTCTTCCAAGCCTCCATTTCAGCCCTTTGATTTTGCGTTTTAACCTTATCACAAGAACTCCCATTGCACCTAAATTACACTAGAAAATACATTTACCCACAATCAAATTCTTATAATCTCAATACATATATGAGGCACATATAAAACTAGGTATCTTTCGTGAAAATTGGGGTTAATTTTAAATAGCAATTTCAAAAAACATACAAAAAAATTAATTCAAAATCTTCAAGCGAATCAAGGATAAGGGATCTCATACTCAAATTAGGTATCTTTCATACTCAAATACATAAAATGGAACAAGATTTTCGAAGAGGGGCCAAGAGTGAGGGCAACGACAAAGGACGACAGTGATAACGAAGGACAAGGGCGACAGAGAAGGTCGATTTCAACAAAGTCGATCTTTTTTTTCTTTTTCTTCCCCCCTTTATTTCCCTTTTTAATATAAAAACCTACATAAATTATTAAAAAAAACTAATATTAGGATGAGAATGGGCATATACCGGAATAAAACCAAACCCTAAGGGCACCAAACGGAAAATTGAAACTTTGTGGTCACCAACCGGAAAAGGCGAAACCTCAAGGGCACCAAACGGAATTTTCCTATTAGTTTTGCATATTTTTACCCCCAAAAATTATATTTATAATTTATAACCCTAGTTTTAATTACCAGTTTTAACCTATATTTGTTATTATTACGTTTTATAACCCAAGTTTAGTTTCATTAAGTTAAACTTGTTTAGTTATATGGTTTAGGTTCGAAAACGCCTTCGGGAAGGGTATTAGCTCAAGTCGAAGTTCGACAAACGTCGACAGACTTTCCTTACTACGACGCTACATGAGTATTCTACAAACTTTGGCCAGATTGCTTGCTTGTTAAGTTATAAGTTGGAATGTGGAATTAATATGCCTAGTTGGATATTCTAGGTATGTACCCGGTTGGATAACGGGTTAAGGACAAACCCTAAGAGAAGTACAACCCAAACATGTGTTGGGGCTACGTAAGTCACTTTCACACCTATTGGACGGTGTTTGTGATGATATAGTATATAGTATATATGTTGATTGTGTGATCACGCTAGCTTGCTTAGGTTGTATACAATATAATATTTATTTTTCTTAATACAGGCCGGGCTTTTCGGCCCGGCTGGGCCTATAGTGGTGTTCGTACCCAGCCCGGTGGGCTTGGCGGACTGGGCTTTTTGGCCCAGTCGGGCTTCCCATTATGTTCATACCCGCCCGTTTTTCTGTGCGGGCTGCCCGGTTATGATAAGGTCTGGATTGGTCTATGACCTTTATGACATTTTTCCTTATTATGATTTGATGAGATACTTGGTCTATGACTATGGCGACATTTTGCCTTATTATGATTTATTGAGGTACGAGGTCTATGACCGCGGCGGCAATGAGCGGGTATTTTGTTTTCATGATTTTTTATGCTCCTCGGTTAAGGCGAGATATTGTACCTATGGTACTTGGTTTGTGCGGGCCGTTGGTTGTGCCCGATTTTAGTTGATGGCGATGATTCACTTGATTCGTGATTGCCGTGTCATCCCATGGTTGGGGTTTAGGATGTACCTTCGTGTTCAATGCGGGTTGGACATGTTTTAAACTAAAAATACAACTTTTACGTTTTGAAGTTGATTTCTAAATTAAAAATGCTCGAGCATGTTTTGATATTATGATTTAGATGATTCTTGTAATGATTTGATGAAGGGGCAAATATTTACCTTGTTACCCCATTTCGATCAATTGACCATTGGTTACGAGTTATACATTTATACCGGTTATTTGAGATGATATTGATTTGATTATGAGATATATGTTTTGAGCTATGAGTATTTGTTTTGACTTATGAGTATTTAGTATGGTTTTATGATATATTGTTTTGGATTACGAGTTATTGTGATATTGTTTAACCATAAATTTTTCGCAATTTTTTTATTTATAAAACAATAATAACATAATATTGTTAAATAATAATCAACAAAAAAGATGATGATATGTACTTGTATGACTAGACAAATCATGTTTGTTAGTCTTTAAAAATTCTATAAATCAGAATAAAATGGATCATTAAAACTAAAAGATAAGGAAGATATTGGTTTTGCAGTTGAACGATGGCCGTTGCAGTTAGTTGCAGTTGAAGTTTAAATCGAAGTTATAACTGTAAGTACCTTTGGCATATGTATATATATGGGTTGGACGAGGCTACGTAGGGGGTTAAGAAAAAAAATCTGAAGCAAGATAAACACAAAAATGATATGATAGATTTCGTTGGGTCAGAATTGACGTGGGGGTCCATCACATTTCCGAGCGCATATGCACGTTGGGCCCAAGTCTAGCACACAAGCCCAACAGGGTTCCATCCTAAAACCAATTGACAATAGGAAGAGTAGCTCACTAGCCTTATATAATAGACTTGTTATCCCAATACTGTCGATGTAGGAACCATAATCCTCCACACGCCCCCTCAAGTGCAACCGTCTGGCTCGGTTGACACTTGACGAAATGCCTTAAGGCCGGCTAGCCCAACCGGACGGACTATCATTGTCCATGTCCGCAATTTGAGTCTTAAGGCCGACAAGCCCAATAAGCCAGAACCCGCTCTGATACCATGATAGATTTCGTTGGGTTATAATTGACGTGGGGGTCTATCGCACGTCCGAGCGCATATGCGCGTTGGGCCCAAGTCTAACACACAAGCCTAGTAGGGTTCCATCCTAAAACCAATTGGCAATAGGAGGAGTAGCTCACTAGCCTTATATAATAGACTTGTTATTCCAATATTGTCGATGTGGGAACCATAATCCTCCACAGGATAAATAAAGAGAAAATCATTCAGAAGAAGTAAACAAAAGATCTCTGCAAGAAGAGGAAAGTAGAAGAGAGTTGGGAACCAAAAGAGTCGATCTTTACACTCTTCATCATTTGAATTGAAGCATAGTAAGTGTTAATTAAGATGTTATGATGATAAACACTTCTTGATTAAGTTAATTTGAAAAGTCAAATGTACTGTAAAACAATGAATGTTTTGATCGACCTTTCAAAATTGAACCCCATTCAAATTCATTATATTTGCTTTGTCATTTTCAAATCTCATGTTTGTTTCAAACCCTTTTCCTCAGTGATCATTTTAAGGGCCCGTTTGGTTTAAACTCCGGAAACGGAAACGGAATGGAAACGAATCTAGTCCATACGTACACCCTTGTTCATGAAGTTGTTGGGAATCATTCCTTGTGGTTTGAACTAATTGTAGTAGAATTTGATTAGTTTTAATACCCTATAGGGTAACAAAGTAAGGGGATGCAAGTGCATTTTACATTAAACCAATCGGAATGATTCCATGAACAAGGTACATATATGAACTAGATTCGTTTCCATTCCATCACCGTTTCCGGAGTTACAACCAAACGGTGGGTAAGTTTCGAAAGAAACTCTTCATCTTTATCTTCCATTCTTGATCAACAAGTTCATTGATCATTAGTGCCATTTTATGAAGTAGGATCATATATGTAATCACAAAATTATACATATACCAATAACACTCTTCCAGGATGGTTTTACTGTACAGTCTCGAAGAGAAAATTGGAACCGGCGGGATTCTTCGCTACACCATATCTGTGGTTGGTTCGGATGTAATTACTACCGTCCACCACATAAAACTCATAGTCGATCCGGATGTGCTTACTTCCGGTCACTACACCAGATCCGCGGTCGGTTCGGATGTAATTACTTCCGTCCACCGCACAAAACTCGTAGTCGATTCGGATATGTTTACTTACGGTCACTACAACAGATCCGCGGTCGGTTCGGATGTATTTACTTCCGTCCACAACACAAAACTCGTAGTCGATCCGGATGTGCTTACTTCCGGTCACTACACCAAATCCGTGTTGGTTCAGATGTATTTACTTCCGTCCACCACACAAAACTCTCGATCTACATGTGCTTACTTCTGGTCACTACACCAAATTCGTGTTGGTTCGGATGTATTTACTAACATTCACCACACAAAATTTATAGTCGATCCGGATGTATTTACTTCCGATTTCTACACCGGACCCGTGATAGATCGAATTGGACAAATGTATATACTGTTAGTTTGAATACGCGGAATTGGACAAAATAACAAATAAAAAAATAAAAAAATAAAACCCAATGGAATACTTTATACAAGCAGGGTTTTATAAAAAAAATGTATACTATTAGTTTGATAAAGGAGGCCAAAACATCATTCTGCACATATCTAGTCCTTTGTAAAATAACAACGACAACAAAAAAAGAAAGAAAGAGGAAAACATACATAAGGGAAGGAAAATAATAAAATGAAGAATAGTATACAAAAAAATAGAATGAGAAAGAGACCAAATATGAAAAAAAATGTGAAAGGCATGTTGATGTTGTTTATCTTAAGAAACATCAAGTATAAATTAAATTTTGTTTCCTTGAACATACTTTATTTTTTTTATTTCTTTTTATCTTTGATCTCAATGAATGAAAAGAGGAAAGAATTTAATGCCCGTTTAGTTGGTGTGGTGGAATACATGAATAGAAACGGAATGGAATTGGTTAAGGAGAAGAAAAGAAAATGGAAATAATTGGATCACTTTCATGTGTTAAAATACATGTAAACAAACATAACTTTTTATTGATTTGGAATCATTCCGTTACTAGAAATGATTCCTAGCATTTCCAAACGAGCCCTTAATGTTGGAAAGTTATTAGACCTCTTGTTTAAATGAGAGTCAATTAATTTTGATTTTCAATTGACAACTTTTTAAGGGAAGTCACTCTTTAATAAAAAAAAAGGAAGAAGTTACAATAATGTAACGCCCGGAATTTATTCTGGACTTGGAGCACCTTGTAGTTTATCCCGTAGGCCCGAGATGCCGAGTGTCGGGATTTATTCCTAAGAACATCCCGAGCCGACTCGTCGTTTTTCCTCTTTTTCCGCGTTCCGACCCTTCGTTCCGGGTTAAAAATGACAAGGGGTCATTTCCGACCCCTCGGTCCGTGTGAGGGACAAGAGGTCAGCTGACCCCTTGATCCCCACACCTCCTTTTCAGTCCTTGTCTCTCTCTCTCTCTCTCTCATCCCTTGCTCACATTTCACGTTACTCCTTTCATTCACTCTTCCACACTCCCTCTCTTCTCCTCTCTTCTCCTCTCTTCTTACTTGTTGCTTGGGGATCCAAGCTGTGGACTGCAGAAGAAGACCCCAGGTTGTTGGTAAGCTCCTTCCTCTCCCTTCCCTCTCTTCCTTGCTGTTTTTCCCTTCTTCCTCCCTCCTTCATCCATGGCTATGGAGGAAGATCTTGAGGAGTTTTGCTCAACTCTTTACATGCATAGGTTCTTAGCTCGTTTAGGTCAAGGAGAGGTGTCTAAGAACAGTGGTGGGTGTTTGGAGAAGATCCAGCAAGAGAAGAAGGACTTTGGAGCCAAGGATCCATGATCGAAGACGAAGAAGACAACGTTCTGCACAGAACCCGCGGGGGCGGCTCAGCACAGCCGCGGGAGCGGCCAACCGCAATGGCGGCACAACACAGCCGCGGGTGCGGCCCGACACGACCGCGGGTGCGGCTAGGCACGGCCGCAGGGGCGGCTCTTGGCACTCGACGCAGCCACCGTGGGTGCGGCTCCTGGTTCCGCGGGGGCGGCTCCTGTGTCCACAAAGGGCGCCAGCTTGACTCCGCGGCTGCGGTTTCTGCAACAGTAGGCTTCTCCTCACCTTCACTCTTCGTTCCTTCCTTAGATTTGTTGTTGAATCATGTTAGGTGCATGCTTAGGATGGCCTAGAGTAACTTGAGAATGCCACTTAGTGGTTGTGAACCTAGGAGCTCTTAAGGCTCAATATAGTTGATGGATATGAGCATGTGAGCATGATGGATCTTCTAGGCTAGCTTGTGCCTCTTTGGTTGAGGATTAATATCTTGTGGAATTATGAACTGTTGTGGGTTGTTTCATGTGTGGAGAGTGTGTGTTGAGTACTTGCGACCTAGGATGCATTCCTAGTTTGAGGGTTAGGTGATCTTGCATAGATCACTAAGAGTGAAGTCTAAGACTTCTTGAGAGTGAGTATGTATTGATATGCATATCTCTTGTGAGCAGGTTGTGGGCTTCCTACTTAAGGAAGCAAGAGTGTGGTGACTTGGGTTTGGTGACGAGGTAAGTCTTCGGACTTACTTAGCTCGTATTTTATGTATTAGCATTGATGTGTGTTTGGTGGTGTGTGTTTATGTTCTTGCTATAAACATTTAAACCGATAATTAGGACCACCGACCTTATGCATTATTTTGGCCCAAGTGTATGAGAACGGGTGGTGACATTCTACCTAGCTCTGCGTGGGTCTAGGAGGATCTCGGCGACTAGCCCGGCGGGTCAGATGGTCGGGTGCATCCGTACCATTGTTTTCCGGTAAGTAGGGACCGAGGCGAGACCACGGTGGTCTCGTGTCACAAACCGAAGTTGAATTAGAACGGGATACGACTTAATATTATAAAGATAATAAACCGGACTTGTGTGTTTTATGTTATGTGCTATGTATGTGTTTGTGCCTTCACCGCTTTTCTAATGCTTAGAATATTAGCTAACGGTTTTAAACCGTTTGTGTAGATGACTTGCAGGTTAGGGATGCCGCCGAGTGAGGCGGAGGAGTGGACAACCGGGGTCTCCGTACATATTAGGACGAGGGCGTTTTTGGGTTATGTTTCATATCGTTAGTTTGTGGATGTTATTGTACCTTTTAGACTTTCGTTTTTGGGTTATGTTGTTTTGAGGACTCGGCTGAGTTTCCACTTTGTATTCGTTACATTTCGGTTTCCGCATACATTAAAAACATGTTGAGTTTTTGCCTATATTTGTGCCTTGTTGGAAAGGTCCGGTGAAATTGTTGTCAAGCTAAGGGTCGGGACCCATTGTGTGGTCTCGCCCGTAGCATCCCGAGTCCCGCGGATTTGGGGTGTTACAAATAAATTATATTTTCATTGGATCATTTCACACTTCATGATTTTCCATGCGTGCATGCAAAGTGTTAGTGTTTATCACATAGACCTAACTTTGACTTTATAATAAAATGACCACAAATCCAAGTTTCAAAGCAAGTAATGTCTTGTTTAAATATTGTAGAACTACGTAAAAAGACTTGACGCCGCTTAAAATGGCTACGTAGGTAACTCAATTTTAAAATTTTATTGGGTACAGTCGCAAATCAAATTTAAATATTTCTAAAACAGAACTACGTAAATTTTGATTCCGCTAAAACGGATACGTAGGAAATTTGATACAAAACACATATGTATTAAATTCAATCACAAATATAATTTGACTTTCAAATAAAATTAAAGTAATAAAGTCAGAATATAAATTTTCCGAATAAAGAACTACATTATGACTTGATGCTCTTTTCGTGCTACGTAGTAAATCCGGTAATGAATTAAATCGGACTCAATCGACCCGTCCAAGTAAAGAATAATTTAAGTCATATCTTGGACATAAATAAAGTTTCCAAATTTTCAAAACTCGATATAAAGCATCCGCTCATCGAATTTAACCACAAAAATTCGAACAATAAAGATCTCTTATCCTATAAGTTCACTTGTATGCATACTCTAAAATATATAAAGTCAAAATGATATAAATTTCTAGAACTACGTCATGACTTGATGCTCTTTTCTAAGCTACGTAGGAAATCCAACATTGGATTCAGTCGCACCACCCAAATTAAATAAACTCCGAAACAAATCTTGAAAAATCATCAAATAAATCTAAACTCGATATAAAGCAATCATCAAATAAATCTAAACTCGATGTAAAGCATCCGCTCGTCGAGTCTAACCACAAACAAATCTTTGACTTTTTATATAAAGTCTAAGATTAAAATCTAGATTTATAAAACACCAAAATATAAATTAAAAAGATAAAATTGCATTTTCTAAATCATGCACTTGATATTAGGAGAGTTAAGCAACCCTTCATAGAAGGGTGGGTTTAATATTATTCTTGTGATGCATGACTGGACACATAAATTATGCAAATGATAGTTGGGTTATGTTTATATCTCTTGAGTAATTGAGTCATAAGTCTCACAAGGATAATAACCTCATATACTAAGCCGATACATGACTAGACACATAAATCATGCAAACCCTTCATAGAATGTGTCGTAACCGTCGGTCCGGGCCAATGGTGCCAGAGGATTGCCACGCGACCAGTCCAGTTGTTTATATTGGAAGAGGTACAAACACCAGTCTTACTGGTTAACGGGGACGGTGGCAAGAGTCGGGAGACTCTTGTGTTACAAGCAAAAGTTGGAAATTAGAATGATTAATTTCACCTAATGAAAGATAATAAACCGGGACCTTGAGTGTGCATGTTGATTGATTTACCGTACTTTTCCTTATATGTGATTGTGCTCTAGTGACCTTAGTGTTAGAATTATAGCTAACGGTTTTTATCGTTTTGTTAGACATTGCAGGTTAGATATCTGCCTAGAGATCGGGAGTGAAGTGGTCAGCTGGGTTTCCGTACTAGGATCGGGTTCTTGAGTTATTTATTTACTTGTTATGCAGTTTGAATTATTATCGTTAGACTTACTCCGTTCTAGAGATTGACTGCTTTACGTTTAGTTGTGTCTTCAGTACTTTTCGTACCGTTATTTAAAGATTTGACGTTTTAATATTTGTGCCTTGTTGCAATGTCCGTAGTTGTTGTTGTCAAACTAAGGTAGGGACCCACTGTGAGGTCCTAGCCAGTGACGCTCCGGATTCCCATAATTCGTGGTGTTACAACATGGTATCAGAGCTCTAGGTTGGCAACAATGACACTCGAAATCTTTTAAAAAGGCCAAGTATAAACAGAACCCGAAAAAGGATATGGTTTTCAAAAAAAAAAGGATTTAAAGTTTAAATTTTGCTGAGTCGGGTTGGGTAGTAGTACGGAAATCATTGCTCCACTCTGCAGATCTCGGTAGTAGTAAGTTAGTGTGATTTGTACTTAGAAACAATAATACTAGTTATAGTTGCCTGTCTCATATGGACAACACACATTAGGATTGTAACCGTGTAGGGTTCGGGTAAAGGTAATTACCTTTCCACCCTTCCTGCACGGAGTAGAATTAATAAGGCGCTACAAATCAAGCACGCGAGTGGAGGAATGAAAGCTTCCCAAAGACGAGAGGATAGAGCGTGAGATTGTTGAAAGTATGACTCGACGGTACTAGGAATTTGAAGATACGACCAACCGATAAGATCACGCCTTGAAAGAAAGCTCCATGGTTCACATAATGATCCCAGACTCCAGAGATACAATTGTCATGACCTTCCAAGAATATAAAGATAATGGATGGAACCGCAATAACTGTAATTACATCAAGTGTGCCATAAGAAGGAAGAGCAAGTGAAATGATACGGAAATGGCACGAGAGTCAATAAAGGCGTCCTTTGGGCAAGGACTCGAGGCGTCAACTTCAAGAGATATCCCCAAGAAACGGGAGATAGAAGAAGAGAGAATGATAGTCTTTAGACGGACGCGGGTGTAACACCCCAAATCCGTAGGACTCGAGGTGCTACTGGGCTAGGATCTCACAATGGATTATGACCCTAGCCTGACAACAAGTTCACTGAATCTTACAACAAGACACCGATAGATTAAATACAAAACATCAAACTGATATAAAAGTATCAAAAGGTTTATACAACGTGCTGCTGAGTACAAACAAAACATAAATATATACATGGTCAAAAGATCCCATATCCCACGAGAACGACCCAATGTACGGAGCCCTTAGCAGATCACCCACTCTGGATCACTCTGCAGTTCTCCTAACCTGCAAGGGATCTACAACACGGTATAAAACCGTTAGCTAACCATACACATATATGAGATGAGCATAAGCACAAGCACACGTCAGAAATACTAAACACCTCATCATGATATCACACATTTACCCAGTTTATCATCTTTATAAATATAGTCCAAGACTCAAATCGTAAATATAAATATCCATATGAATATATGTGACACGAGGAATATAACCCTCGCCTCTCGGTGGTAATGCCAGCTGGAGTGGTCAACAGGGACGACTCCTCCGTGTACCCTGAGGGAATGGAGACAGCGCCCGTTCCGTGTACCAGATCTGGATGTTCCGCAGAGAACCTCTCAGTCTCCCATAAGGATGAGTGGGCAAGACTGTCACGGCCCTACAATGGGCAGTCACTAAACCATAGGTCGGTAATAATCAATCCTCACATGCTATCAATCTCATATCAAACACCACTCATGCACATATCCAATATAGGGATGACAGCTAAGTAACTCATATGGACTTACCTCAATCTCAAAAGTAATCACAACCCGATCATCTCCAACTCTGGAGAAAAACACTGCCTAACAACAAGGCATAACGAGATATATCAATCTCCTATCATCAAAGGGTCACACCTAGACCCAAGGGATCCACAAGGATCATATCCAATTTATAAACCTCGATAATAAACTAAACCTCAAATCCATAACAGGCATATCTCGATATCATGATCATCAACATTCTATCCTTATATACGTACCTAACATGCCACTAAACCGCTCATACTAAGAAAGGAAAGGATCTACCCAACTCTAGGTAGACCTGGGACAAGACGCACTTGCGTGACGGAAAGACGCAGGGGCGGAACAGGCAACCCGCAGGCGCGGCAATGCTCGGCCGCAGGCGCGGTGACAGCGGCCGCAAGCAAGCGCATACACGGGCAAATGCGCTGTGACACGGCTCCCGTAGGGGCGGCGGCTTCTAGGCGCGGGTGTTGCGACAAGGTACCCGCAGGGGCGGCTTTGTTGGACCGAGGGGGCGGCGACAGTGCAGAAGGTGATCCCGCGGTTCCTCTTCGGCTCTTCACGTGATCAACTCATGTCTTCTTCACTCCAAAGTCACACATATACATATACATACACATTCCAACATCAATACACCTTCAATTCATCTAATCCTAAGCTAAGGAAGATGGAATCAAAAAAAGGAAGAAGAGAAGGATGAAGAAGCAAGGAGCTTACCACACTTGTGGTCCTATGCAGCAAGGAAATGATCAACAACACACTATCACTGGCTCTCAAGCTCAACAACCACATCCACTAGCATCAACATCATCAAAGCCACATCAAATCTCTTCCAAACCAAAAGAAAATCAAGAACAAGATCAAGGAGGGAGAAGGAGAAGCAAGAAGGACGTAAGGTAGCTGGGAAATGAAGTGAAGAACCCTTGGTCACGAAGCCAAGGCAAGGTTAAGAAGGAAAGGGTAAAGCACGGTCAACCGGTCAATAAAACCGGCAGCAGCCGCAAGAAACCGCGGGGGCGGTTCCCTGGGCCGCGGGAGCGGGAACCCGCTGGGGCGGCACACAAGCCCGCGGGGGCGGCTAAGGTCAAATCTCGGCTAAAGGCAAATCTCGGCTAAGGCAAACTCGGTCCAAAAGACTAAGCTCTTACATATCTCTCCTCTAAAAACAAGTTTCGTCCCGAAACTTGTACAATCACAAAACCACTCGGACTCAGAAGCCGAGGTACAACTCCGTCTACCGGAGGAATCACATCTCCGCTCATGGTATCAGCCTATATCACTTTATAACCTCAAGCACGGGCATGGAGGAACTCATGATCTCCAGCCATAAGATCACTATACTATCCAGGGCATAGAGGAAAAACATCTCTAGCCAAAACATCATCATCTCTCAAGGGCATAGAGGAAAAACATATCTAACCAACGCATCAACATAACCATAGGCATGGAGGAAAAACATCTCCAGCACTACTATGTCCACTACAGCAGCATGGAGGAAAGAACCATCTCCAGCTAAACCTATCACATCACAATAGCATGGAGGAAAGAACCATCTCCAGCTATAAACAATCGCACTAGCATAACAAGATCTAGTAAGATCACACATCACATCACAACTAGTACGAAAATAAACATAGCATGGCATATAAGCACATAAGCCTAACACTCACCAAGATAGTACTAAGATCTACTCGTCGATCCTACTGGTACATCTTTCTCGGCATAAAACTCTGGATAGTTCCTCTGGATACTATCCTCAGTCTCCCATGTAGCCTCATCAGGTCCACGTCTCGACCACTGTATCGTTAGCATAGGAATGTCCTTCGAACGCAGGCGTCTCATACCTCGCTCTAGGACTGCAATCGGGTGCTCCACAAAAGTGTGGTCCGGCTCAACCACCAAATCATCATAACTCACGATATGTCTCGGATCTGGTATATACTCCATCAGCTGAGACACGTGAAACACAGGGTGAACACCCTCTAATCTTGGAGGCAAAGCCAATCTGTATGCTGCGCTCCCAACCCGATCTAGAATCTCGAACGGTCCGACATATCGGGGGCTCAACTTCCCCTTAATGCCAAAACGCCTAACACCTCGTGTCGGGGACACTCTCAGCCACACATGGGCTCCAACTCTGAACTCTAGAGGTCTACGCCTCCTATCTGCATACGACTTCTGACGGCTCTGAGCAGTCAGCATCCTCTCTCTAATCAGTGCTACTCGAGCCACATCATCCTGAATCTGATCAGGTGTCAAACCACTAGCCGTACTAGGTTCATCCCAACATAACGGTGTACGATATCTCTGTCCATATAATGCCTCATATGGGGCCATCCCAATAGATGCATACCAGCTGTTGTTGTACGAGAACTCAACTAGTGGGAGGTGATCCGTCCACACTTGTCCCCAGTCCAACACACAAGCTCGCAACATATCCTCTAGTGTCTAAATGGTCCTCTTTGACTGACCATCTGTCTGAGGATGAAACGCAGTAGTAAAGTGTACTCTCGTCCCCAGGGCAATCTGAATCTACTGTCAGAACCTCGAGGTAAATCGCCCATCTCTGTCTGAGACGATCGTCCTCGGTACACCATGGAGTCTCACTATCTTCCTAGTGTACTCCTCAGCTAATCTGCTCACCGGTCACGTCTCCCAAATAGGAATGAAACGTGCCGTCTTCGTCAATCTGTCTACTATAACCCAGATAGCATCAAAACTTCGGCTCAGCCTCAACCCAGTCACAAAGTCCATGGTGACGTCCTCCCACTTCCTTTGTGGAACAGGAAGTGGATGGAGCTCGCCTCCAGGTCTGCAATGCTCTATCTTGACGTGTTGGCAGGTCGCACACTGTGCCACGAATCTGGCCACATCAGTCTTCAACCCTCCCCACCAATATAAACGTCTCAAATCCTGATACATCTTACTCGTACCTGGATGTACAGAGTAAGGTGTACAGTGAGCCTCCTGTAAAATCCTTTGGTGCAACTCTGCATCAGTGTTTAACAAACGCGACCGCGACGTCTCAATACTCCATCTGCTCCCAGAAGAAATTGTGGTGCCTCATCCCGAGACATCCTCTCTCTGATCCTCATCAAGGTCGGGCAGGTCTCCCGCTTCTGTTGGATCTCACTCAACAGATCAGGTAGAACCTCTAAAGTACTCAGCCGGGCATCCTCATCAGGAAACTGGATGTCCAACTCTAACCAGATCAAATCCCTCTGTAACTGCTGCTAAACCGTCAGCCTCGCAAGCGCCTGCTCTCGAGGCATCTTCCTGCTCAGGGCGTCAACGACAACGTTCGCCTTCCCGGGATGATACAGAATCTCTAAATCAAAATCCTTAATCAACTCAAGCCACCTACGTTGGCGGTTATTCAATTCCCGCGGCGTGAAAATGTACTCCATACTCTGATGGTCTGTGAAGATCTGACATGTAACACTATACATGTAATGTCTCCAGATCTTCAAGGCATGAACTACCGCTGCGAACTTCAGATCATGAGTCGGGTAGTTCTCCTCATACGTCTTCAACTGTCGAGACGCATAAGCAATCACTCTGCCTCGCTGCATCAACACACATCCCAAGCCTAGCTTGGATGCATCACTGTAAACCACAAAATCCTCTGTACCCTCTAGCTGTGCCAAAAAAGGAGCAGAAGTCAGACGTCTCTTCAGCTCCTCAAAACTCTGCATACACTGATCAGACCAAACAAATCTGGTAGTCTTCCTCAGCAAACTCGTCAGTGGACGGGCAATCACTGAAAATCCCTCCACAAAGCGTCTATAATAACCGGCTAGGCCAAGAAAGCTACGTACTTCCTTGACGTTCGTCGGTGTCGTCCATGCTGCTACTGCCTCTATCTTCACCTGATCAACCTTGATCCCTTCAGCTGATACAACATGACCCAGGAATGCTACCTCTGGCATCCAGAACTCGCACTTAGAGAACTTAGCATAAAGTTCTCTATCCCGTAAAACCTGCAATACTGTCCTCAGCTGTCCTGCATGCTCTTCTCTATTGCGAGAGTAACCAGAATATCATCTATAAAGACCACCACAAACTGATCCAGGAAGTCGATGAAGATACTGTTCATCAACTCCATAAAAACTGTTGGGGCATTCGTAAGCCCAAATGGCAACACTACAAACTCGTAGTGTCCATATCTGGTCCGGAATGCTGTCCTGTGCACATCCTTCTCTCTCACCCTCAGCTGGTGATATCCTGAGCGCAGGTCAATCCTGGAAAATACTGTCGCTCCCTGAAGCTGATCTAGCAAGTCATCAATGCGCGGCAATGGATACTTGTTCTTGATGGTTACCTTATTCAACTCCCTGTAATCTATACACAATCTCAATGATCCGTCCTTCTTCCGCACGAAGAGGACATGTGCTCCCCATGGAGATACACTAGGGCGAATAAAACCCTTCTCAGCCAACTCCTCGAGTTGCTTCTTCAGCTCCAACATCTCAACAGGCGCCATCCGGTATGGGGCCTTCGAGATCGGTCACGTACCAGGCTCTAACTCAATGCCAAAATCCACACTCCCCTGAGGCGGCAAACTGGACGACTCCGCAAACACATCAGTAAACTCACAGACCACTGGGATATCCTCTAATGCTAGACTCTCCCCCTCCTTCATGGCATAACACCAGAAGGCCTCACAACCCTGTGCAATCAGTCTAGTTGCCCGTATAACACTGATAACCATGCCTGAGTTTCCAAGGTCCCAACCACGGGAAATCCTCTATCTGTCCTAACTCGGTAGAGAGGGTGACAGTCCTCCTACCTACATCTAATACTGCCGAATGCCTATCCATCCAATCCATACCTAGTATGACTTCTTCATGCTCTAATGGCATGACAAAGAAGTCAACTAGTAAAACACGGGTCCCTATAGAAATGGGACAGTCACAGATCTCACGGGTACCTCTGACCCTACTACCATTGGGTAACCCTATATTAAAGGGTATACCCACAATTGTATCTAAATCCAGACGCTCTACACACATATATAAAAGAGTGTATAGCACCGTATCAAACAAGACTCTAACAGGTAAACCATGAATCAGAATGGTACCTGTAGCAGTCGGTGCAGCTGGCTCCTCTGCACTCCTCAACTCAAAAACTCGGCCCTGTGGCCCTCGGGTGTCAGTGGTGCTCCCACCACGACCTCTGCCTCTACTCGGCCCAGGAGCAGATCCCTGAGTAGTAGGACGATATGGGACTCTCTGTTGTCCCTGTGTCTGCTGCTGCTGAGGTGGTCTCTGTCCACCCCCATCTATACTGGAAGGAGAAGAACCCTGCAATGATGATGCTCCGCCCTATCGGCAAAATACAGCTCTATGACCTGGTCTGCCACAAGTGTAGCCTGTCTGCCTCGGACACTCTGGTCGCATATGTCCATACTTACCACAGTTATGGCACTATCGTCCCTTATCTGTAACTGGTGTAGAGAAGGGATGACTATGGCGACTCTAGCTTCGCTCTGCACTAGCAGCCCTACCAGCACCACTGGTCTGCCCAGTACGATGTCTCTTCTCAGACCCTCCGGTCTGAGATGATCTCCTCTGACTAGCCCGCTCCTTCTCATAGTCGGAAGCTCTGTCTTGATAGTCCATCAGAGACTCACAGTGGAAACCCGCCATATAAGTACGGGTGGTATCCCTCAGTCGTCGGGAAAAAAGATAAACATGCTGATCCACAGAAGGTGCAACTGGTCCAAACAATGCCAGCTCCTCCTAAAATCTCCTAATGGCCTCAGAAATTGGTACATCCTCGAACCTAGCCTCTACAAAGTCTCGCAGTTTCTCCCTCCTCAACGAGGCAGGGCAAAAACGCTCTCTGATCATGGTCCACATCTGCTCATAACTAGTAACCTGTACCCGTACAGACCTCCACCAATGCTGTGCCAAATCTCTGAACAGAGTCTGCACCAACTCTATATGTCTGTCAGCAGGACACCTAATAGATTCCAAAGCTGAGTCCACATGTCCAATCCAAAGCTCCACCTCTAACCTTACCTTCCCATAGAAAGGGGGTACACCCATCTGGTGAAATGCCTTCAACCAAGTGTCTGGTCTAGGCCCTCTATGCTCCTCTGTAGCTCGAGAAATCTCAGCAACAGGTGCCGGTGCAGCTGGCACCTGTGTAACCCCATGGGATCTCTCAGATGAGCCCTCTTGTGCTGGAAGATCAGGGGCACGTCTACCTGCCCTGGCAGCCTCCTCAACTCGTCTGATATACTCACGGAAGGCTGGTCCCTCCATGGAGACACGATCCGAGTCATCTGACTGGACTCTTTGTGGACCTTGTCTCCCAGCTATGCCGTTCCCCGTCGCAGGGACGACACTCTCAGCAACATCAGCATGAACCTCCTCTTCTGCACGTTGATCAACAACAGGAATCCTACCCCGTCCTCTAACTAGAGGAGGTCTACCCTTACCCCGTCCAGCTGCAGGTAAGGCTCTAGTCTGAACCATTTGCGGAGGACGCAAACCTAACTCAGAAGGCTATATATATGCCGTATGTATAGATATATATCAAATCAATCACAACAAATTATCTATATATATCTATACTGTCGAGATCTTCAGAGGGGTGATGGCTCATGTACACGATATCCCAAAACATTTGTACTCATTTCAAAACCAAAACCTTTTGAAAAGTCAGACCCTTTTAGGGTTCTGTTTATTTATCTATTCGACCTTTATCGCAGATTACTAGTGCCATTGTTGTCAACCTGGGCTCTGATACCAACTTTGTAACACCCCAAATCCGTAGGACTCGAGGTGCAACGAGGCTAGAATCTCACAATGGATCCTTACCCTATCTTGACAACAAGTTCACTGAATCTTATAACAAGACACCGATAGATTAAATACAAAACATCAAACTGATATAAAATTATCAAAAGGTTTATACAACGTGCTGCTGAGTACAAACAAAACATAAATATATACATGGTCAAAAGATCCCATATCCCACGAGAATGACCCAGTGTACGGAGCCCTCAGCAGATCACCCACTCTGGATCACTCTGCAGTTCTCCTCGCCTGCAAGGGATCTACAACACGGTATAAAACCGTTAGCTAACCATACACATATATGAGATGAGCATAAGCACAAGCACACGTCAGAAATACTAAACACCTCATGATATCACACATTTACCCAGTTATTATCTTTATAAATATAGTCCAAGACTCAAATCGTAAATATAAATATCCATATGAATATATGTGACACGAGGAATATAACCCTCGCCTCTCGGTGGTAATGCCAGCTGGAGTGGTCAACCGGGACGACTCCTCCGTGTAACCTGAGGGAATGGAGATAGCGCCCGTTCCGTGTACCAGATCTGGATGTTCCGCAGAGAACCTCCCAGTCTCCCATAGGGATGAGTGGGAAAGGCTGTCACGGCCCTACAATGGGCAGTCACTAAACCATAGGTCGGTAATAATCAATCCTCACATGCTATCAATCTCATATCAAACACCACTCATGCACAGATCCAATATAGGGATGGCAACTAAGTAAATCCAATGAACTTACCTCAATCTCAAAAGTAATCACAACCCGATCAGCTCCAACTCTAGAGAAAAACACTGCCTAACAACAAGGCATAACGAGAAATATCAATCTCCTATCATCAAAGGGTCACACCTAGACCCAAGGGATCCATAAGGATCATATCCGATCTATAAACCTCGATAATAAACTAAACCTCAAAGCCATAACAGGCATATCTCGATATCATGATCATCAACATTCTATCCTTATATATGTACCTAACATTCCACTAAACCGCTCATACTAGGAAAGGAAATGATCTACCCAACTCTAGGTAGACCCGGGACAAGACGCACCTGCGTGACGGAAAGACGCAGGGGCGGAACAGACAACTCGCAGGCGCGGCAATGCTCTGCCGCAGGTGCGGTGACAGCGGCTGCAGGCAAGCGCAGGCACGGGCGCAGGCGCTGTGACACGGCTCCCGCAGGGGCGGCGGCTTCCAGGCACGGGTACGGCGACAAGGTACCCGTAGGGGCGGCTTTGCTGGACCGCAGGGGCGGCGACAGTGCAGAAGGTGATCCCGCGGTTCCTCTTCGGCTCTTCATGTGATTAACTCACGTCTTCTTCATTCCAAAGTCACACATATACATATACATACACATTCCGACATTAATGCACCTTCAATTCATCTAATCCTAAGTTAAGGAAGATGAAATCAAAGAAAGGAAGAAGAGAAGGATGAAGAAGCAAGGAGCTTACCACACTTGTGGTACTATGCAACAAGGAAATGATCAACAACACACTATCACTGTCTCTCAAGCTCAGCAACCACATCCACTAGCATCAACATCATCAAAGCCACATCAAATCTCTTCCAAACCCAAAGGAAATCAAGAACAAGATGAAGGAGGGAGAAGGAGAAGCAAGAAGGACGTAAGGTAGCTGGGAAATGAAGTGAAGAACCCTTGATCATGAAGCCAAGGCAAGGTTAAGAAGGAAAGGGTAAAGCACGGTCAACCGGTCAACAAAACCGGCTGCAGCCGCAAGAAACCGCGGGGGCGGTTCCCTTGGCCGCGGGAGCGGGAACCCGCTTGGGCGGCACAGAAGCCCGCGGGGGCGGCTAAGGTCAAATCTCGGCTAAAGCCAAATCTGGGTAAGGCAAACTCGGTCCAAAAGACTAAGGCTCTTACGGCGGGAATAAGTCGCCGCACGGTGTCATGAAGTACGATCAGGTCGATTGAACGGTGGGAAGAAGTTGAGAAGCGGAATCGCTTGTTCAGTAAGTCAAGCAAGCAGTAGTAAGCAAACAACACCAGTTAGGGTACGAAGAAGGAAGCAAAAAACAAAATCTAAGAAACCGAAGGAAGAGCTACCTTGACCTACATGTTGACTTAAGGGAAAGGAAGTAAGAACTGTAAAGCATTTCCCGACGACCGGTAGAGTATCATAATTAGACACTGCTAAGGGAACTAGCAGGAAGGAGTGATGATACAAAAGCCTCAAAGAAAGAACATAAGTACATGTGAAATGTCAGGATGCCACCACTTCTAAGAGACGACTCATTAAGTCGGATGAATGCGATTGAAGAATACAATTTGATATAAGAAGACCGGGTTAGAAAAGAAAAAGAGAATAACAAGAATAGAGAATCATTTCTTAGTATAGAACTCTCTAAGAGTATGAAATGGCCGGGTCACGCCTACACGTTAACCTTAGATAGATCCTTTCAGATCAAGTGGACAATCCCACGGAGACAAGTGGACAAGAGAGGAGAAGACCCCAAAACCATAAATGAACAGTTAAAGAGTAAAGACGCCCAAAGAGTAGCGTTGACGCCCGATAACCACTACCTTTATGAAAATGATAGTTTAGAATACAAACCCGAGGCACAATATCACTAGGAAATAGCAAGGACGAGACCGATAAGACCACCCGTGGACCAAGACGATCATAGGGAACCAATGTCATTCAGAGAAGAACAAGAGAATAGTTAACAGATAATGGCAAAGACGTCCAAACAAAGGGTAGTAATGCACTCGGAGTTGAACCGGCACCATTTCATGCACCAGCTAAATAAGTCAGAAGGTGGTAAGACAACAATCATTGGACGGTCCGATAGATAGCTAAGTAGTAAAATTACGGGTGAGTTAAAAGCAACAATAGAATATAAGTTGGGAAACCGTTGTGATACACAAGTAAACCACCTAAAGAAGGAAATAAAATTGACCACCCTCTTGTCTGCGGAGCAAGACTAACTACCTTTTGTGATCTGGACTAGATAAGGAGAGCTTGAAGAGCTAAAGAGAAGGGTCCAAGGCTAGAGGACGTACCAATAGTGAGTGCACGGAGGTGTTCCGGGATGACTTCCCCGGCCTACCTCCACAGCGGAGCATAGATTTCAGTATTGAGTTGTATCCAGGCACGAGACCGATCTCGAAGGCTCCCTACCGAATGACACCTATAGAGATGGCAGAGTTGAAGAAGCAGTTGGAAGAGTTGGCAGAGAAAGGGTTCATCAGACCTAGTGTCTCTTCTTTGGGTGCCCCGGTACTATTTGCGAGGAAGAAGGATGGATCCATGAGACTTTGTATAGATTACAGAGAGTTGAACCAGGTAACGATCAAGAATAAGTATCCGTTATCCCGTATCGACGACTTGCTAGACCAGTTGCAGGGGGCCTCAATCATCTCCAAGATAGATTTGAGGTCAGGATATCATCAGTTGAGAGTGAGGGATCAGGATATCCCTAAGATAGATTTCCGAACCAGATACGATCACTTTGAGTTTGTGGTGATGCCTTTTGGGCTCACCAACGCGCCGGCCATGTTAGCGGAGTTGATGAATGAAATATTCATCGACTACTTTGATCAGTTTGTAGTAGTATTTATTGATGATATCTTGGTGTATTCTCGGAACCGAGATGAGCATGCAGGACACTTGAGGACGGTGTTGTAGGTACTACTGGACAACCAACTCTATGCTAAGTTGTCCAAGTGCAAATTCGGGATGTCAAAGGTAGCCTTTCTGGGACATGTGGTTATAGATGAGGGGATCAAGGTTGATCCGGTCAAGATTGAGTCCGTTTCGTCATGGCAACCTCCTAGGAACGTTAAGGAGGTGCGCAATTTTCCTAGAGCTAGCTGGGTATTATTGACGGTTTGTGGAAGGGTTCTCAGTCATTACTCGACCACTCACCGGTCTACTAAGGAAGACAACCCGCTTTGTGTGATCTGAGCCTTGCCATAGGGCACATAGGACTTTGTTGTGTACAGTCATGCATCCAAGCTAGGCTTAGGGTGCGTATTAATGCATAGGGGTAAGGTTATAGAATATGCGTCCCACCAGTTGAAGACATACGAGGAGAACTACCCCACTCATGACCTGGAGTTAGCAGCAGCAGTGCATGCGCTTAAGATCTGGCGTCACTACTTGCACAAGACTACTTGTGTGATCTTCACGGACCATAAGAGTCTGAAGTATATATTCACTCAGCAGAAGTTGAATAACCGGCAGAGGAGATGGCTTGAGCTGATTAAGAACTTCGACCTTGAAGTCCTGTATATCACCAGAGAAAGGCGAATGTAGTCGCCGATGCCTTGAGCCGGAAGACGCCTCAAGAGAAGGCTATAACTCGTTTGACGGCTCAGTCCGAGCTAAAGAGGGATCTTGCCCAGCTAGAGCTAGAGAATCAGTTCCCAGATGTTGACCGATACTTAGGTGCTTTGGTGTTTGTTCCGGATCTGTTGGGCGAGATTCGACAGAAGCAGGATACATGCCCTACCATCTCCAGGATCCGGGAGAGGATATCCTTGGATGAGGCGCCACAATTTGTGGTAGTTGGGGATGGAGTGATGAGACACCAAGGGCGTGTTTGTGTCCCTTTTGATGAGGAGCTGAGACAGCAGATACTACATGAGGCTCACTCCACACCTTACTCGGTACACCCAGGTGCCAATGAGATGTACAAAGATATCAGACGTTCCTACTGGTGGAGTGGTCTGAAACAGGACGTGATTAAGATTGTGGCCTAGTGTGAGACCTGTCAACAGGTCAAGATCGAGCATCACCGACCTGGAGGAGAGCTCCACCCACTACCGGTTCCGCAGTGGAAGTGGAAGGATATATCGATGGACTTCGCTACAAGATTGAGGCCAATCCGGAGTTTTGACACTATTTGGATTGTGGTGGACAGACTTACCAAGACCTCCCGTTTCATTCCCATAAAGGAAACGTGGCCGGTGAGTCGATTAGAAAAGGAGTTCACGAGGCAGATCGTGAGACTGCATAGATTTCCCCGGACCATCGTCTCGGATAGAGATGGATGGTTCACATCGAGATTTTGGGAGCAAGTGCATACCGCCTTCGGGACCAGGTTGCATTTCACCACCGTTTATCACCCGCAGTCAGATGGTTAATCGGAGAGGACTATCCAGACCTTGGACGACATGTTGAGAGTGTGTGTATTGGATTGGGGACAGGTATGGCCCGATCACCTTCCTCTAGTGGAGTTCTCATACAACAATGGTTACCACTCGTCTATTGGTATGGCTCCCTATGAGGCACTATACGGCCGGAAGTGCCATACACCCCTATACTGGGAGGATGCTAACGAAGCCGGAAGAGTCGCTCCGGAGCAGATACAAGACGACATGGCTTGGGTATCCTTGATACGAGAGCGGATGCTAACAACTCAGTGCCGTCAAAAGTCCTATGCGGATAAGAGGCGCAAACCTCTAGAATTCCGAGTCCGTTCACACGTGTGATTGAGGGTATCGCCGACTCGAGGCGTCTGGTGTTTCGACATTAAGGGAAAGATGAGTCCCCGATATGTCGGGCTCTTTGAGATATTGGAGCGGGTCGGAGATGTTGCATACTGATTGGCACTTCCACCCGCCTTGGAGAGTGTACATCCGGTGTTCCAGGTATCTCAGCTCAAAGAGTACCTACTAGACCCGTGACATGTAGTCAGTCACAAGGACTTGACTGTTGAGCCGGACCATATTTTTGTAGAGTACCCGGTAGCGGTTCTAGAGAGAAGTGTTAGACGAATGTGGTCGAAAGAGATCCCGATGCTGAAGATCCATTGGTCCCGACGGGGAATCGATGAAGCTACTTGGGAGACGGAGGATAGCATTAAGAGCTCATACCCGGAGCAGTATACACATTTAGCGTCGACTTTAGGTTCGATGAGTTAGCCTTTGGGACCCACGTTTATATGTTATCTGTTGTTATATACTCATAAATTATTTTTGTGATATATAAATATTGATGACTGCCCTCGGGATGAGTGTTATACCGGTTTGACTTGAATGACAGAAAACAAAAAAGAAAATAACCTCTAATGTAGTTGTAGATATGACTCGAGTTTACAGAACTCAGATTTACCATACGTCAGCGTAAGTTTCGGGACAAAACTTATTTAAGGGGGGACTGATGTAATAACCAGAAAATTTTGAAAATTTCTTGGTATTTTATTTACTTTAATTAATTAACTTAATTTAATTTTGATTAAAGAATCGATTCCGATACCGTAAGATTAACCGAACCAAATCAAACCAACCTCTGTAGTTCGAATGGTAACGATCACTATTAATGCCGAAGACCGGAGTTAACATGGTAGTCCACCGGTGCATTGATGTTGTCATTGATGACAAGGAGAAGCGAAGAACCGGATGGATGAATGTGGACTTCATTCTCCCCCTCTCCCAACTCCCCTCTCATAAATCTCCATCTCCTAACTCCCCTCTCCTCTATTAATTCGATTTTATATACGCAAAGGGAATCGAACTCATACCTTTTACACCACCTTAAACTCTACTTTGTGCTCACTAGGGGAGTCAAACCGGAGGCATCCATCTTCTTGCATGTCGCCCGCCTTACCCCCTGTTTCCAACTAGTGTCATTTGAACCCGTTCAAGTTGCTACCCACCCTTATCGGCTAGACTCGGATCCGATCCATTTACGTTATTTTTCCAAATTTCTGAAGTAGCTAATTAGTTCATTACCGTTAATTAAAATTTCTCGATAATATATTTTTATTATGGGTATAACCATTTAGTTTTGTTGGCGTCATAATATAGTTGATAAGTTAGTGTATAATGTAAGTTAAATATATATAGGTAGAGATGATCTATAGTACGGAACTAATATGGAATGACGCAATGTTAGGATTGGAACAAGTTGGGAAAACGTTACAATAAAAAATCCGGCGTGAGAACTATAAATAGTCAAGAGGTTAGATAACGATAAAATAAGGTACATATGAAATTCCGAGATAGCGAATTTTATGCAACGAATTTGGAGGATAAGGAAACTTGGAAATATCTAGATAAGTGAATATTAGTATTTGAATAGGAAGTGGAACCTCAAGTTAGCGGATCAAGAAAACGTACTTTACTTTTAGGACCGGAACGAGAATAGAGAACAGGTGAACGATTGGTAATATTAGATTATTGATGCTTTCCGAGTTAAGTATAAATTAATAGGATGACGAGACTATGAATAAAAAAAAAACGTGAATGAACGCGTATGTCCCTAAACCCAATGGATTAAGAATGTCCGGGTATTGATGTTAGACATCATACCTGACTATTCAGAAAGTTGAATCGAGTAATATTACGAGTGAGATGATTCTAAAAGATGATAAATTATTGATCAGGATAATCGGATTTTAAGCTGGCAAGATTGCGAGACTTTGAGACCAGTATCGATAAGGTGAGTTCGTAGGACTCACTTAGTTTCCTTTTAATACCAAGTGTGCACTAGGGTAGTGTGTGTTATTCTTGTGAAATAAAATGAACGGATTAGATCACTGTATTTTAATTTTAAAGAGAGGCACAAGTGTATGATAACGTGTCGAAACCGTCGGTTTGGGCCGATGGTGCCGGAGGATTGCCATGCGACCAGTCTAGTAGTGTATACGGAAAGAGGTACAAACACCAGTCGTAGTAGTTAACGGAGACGGGGGCAAGAGGCGGGAGACTCTTGTGTTACAAGCAAAAGCTGGAAATTAGAATGATTAATTTCACCTAATGTATGATAATAAACCAGGACCTTGAGTGTGCGTGTTGGTTGATTTACCATACTTTTCTTTATATGTGATTGTGCTCTAGTGACCTTAGTGTTAGAATTGTAGGTAACGGTTTTTACCGTTTTGTTAGACATACCATGTTAGATCTTTGCCGAGAGATCGGGAGTGAAGTGGTCAGCCGGGTTTCCGTACTAGGATCGGGTTCTTGAGTATTTATTTACTTGTTATGCAGTTTGAATTATTATCGTTAGACTAACTCCGTTCTAGAGATTGGCTGCTTTACGTTTAGTTGTGTCTTCAATACTTTTTGTACCGTTATTTAAAGATTTGACGTTTTAATATTTGTGTCTTGTTGCAAGGTCCGTAGTTGTTGTAAAACTAAGGCGGGGCCACTGTGAGTTCCTAACCAGTGACGCTCCGGATTCCCATAATTCGGGGTGTTACATCTTTCCTCTCCTATCTAATGATTTCACTTTTACTCTTCCTTCCTCATGCTTCTCTTCTCTGCTTCTTACTCACATGTAGATGCTCCCATGGATTCTTCTACCACCGTTTATTTGTTTTCAATTTTCGAAATCTATTGTTATTGATCTAGTTCTTTTCTTTTTGACAGCCTAATTTAAAAAGTTTGTATTTCCTTACCAGTTCTCTTGTTTTTAAAAACCTAATTTACAAAGTCTGAAGAAACTAATTGTATTACCCTTTATTTAGTTTTATAATTTTTATTATATTTTTAATTATGGCATCTTCATCTTTGTGGTCCTGGTTTTGTCATACCCGGACAACGGAGTGACTTTCATTTTTTGAGTCTATATGATGCCGACAATGTAAGAGCCTTAGTTTTGGGAGCTAGATTGGACCTTAGCCGCCCCCGCGGGTCTGTGAGGCCGCCCCTGCGGCTCCCCTGTTGTTCCGCCCCTGCGGCCAGGAAACCCGCCCCTGCGGTTTCCGGCGGCTGCAGCCGGTTTTGTTGACTCTTTGACCTACGCTTTACCGTTCTTTATCTTCTTCGTTTCACCTTGTTGAGCAAGGGTTTCCTCATACTTCCCAATCCAATTCACGTCCTTCTTGCTTCTCCCTTGTTCCCTTTTGATCTTGTTTTGGTTTAGAAGAGTTTGGATTGAGTTTGGATGTGTTGTGGCTTTTGTGGTTGATGATGGTGAGTACTGTTGTGCTTGGAAGCTAGTAAGTTGTTGGTGATCAGTACCTGAGCTAACCACAACCGTGGTGATCACCTTCCTCCTTGCTTCTTCATTCTTTCTTCTTCCTTTCTTGTTCTTCTTCTTCTTCCTTAGCTTAGGATTAGATGATTGAATGTAGGACTGATGTATGTATGTGTATGTTGTGACCTATGTATGATCTGGAAGAGAGTAGACGTGATTGATCAAGTGAAGAGTTAAAGAGAAGCCGCGAGGTTTCATTCTGCATTGTCGCCGCCCCCGCGGCCAAAAGTCACCGCCCTCGTGGTTACCGTGTCACAGCGCCCGCGTTGTGCCTGCGGCGTGCCTGCGTTTGCCAAAGTCCCTTATCACCGCCCCCGCGGCTACGTTCCGCCGCACCCGCGGTTGCTTGCCTCCGCCCCTGCGCCCCTTTGTTACGCAGGTGCGCTTTGTCCCGGGTCTACCTAAAGCTAGGTAGATCCTTTCCTTTCCTAGTTGAGTGGTAGTAGCATGCTAGGATTCGGATGTTGACGATTATGTTATGGAATTGTCGGTTAGGGCTTTGAGGTTTACGAGTTGGATATGATCCCTTATGGATCCCTTGGGTCTAGGTGTGACCCTTTGTGTGATAGGAGTTTGATATCTGTGTATGCCTTGTATAGGCCGTGTTATCCTCCAGTGTGGAGTGGACTGAGTTGAGGTTGATCCAGTGAGACGACTACGAGGTTGAGGTAAGTCCGTGGGACTTACTTAGTTGTCATTCCTTTATAGGATGTTGTGCATGAGTGGTGTGTGTGTGTTATATGTTTATAGCATGTGTTATGATGGTCACTGACCTATGGTATATTGCTTGCCCATTGTAGGGCCGTGATAACTTGCTCTTTCATCCCGCTGGGATTCTGGGAGGTTCTCTGTAGGCAGGCCAGACCTGGTAAACAGTTCGGGCACTTCCCATTCCCTTAGGGTACATGGAGTAGTGTTCCAGGCACCATTCCAGCTGGTTATTGGACCCAGAGGCGAGGTTTATATTCCTCGTGTCACTTATGTTTATATGGATATTATATATGAGTTGATTGCTGGACTTTATAAAGATAATGAACCGGGTAAATGTATGAAAGCATGTGGATATGTTAAGATTGCTGATGTGTGTTTGTGCTCTAGCATCTTCCTATATTTGTGTATGGTTAGCTAACGGTTTCATACCGTGTTGTAGAGACTTTGCAGGATAGGAGAGTTGCAGAGTGATCCAGAGTGGGTGATCCGCTGAGGGCTCCGTACACTGGGGCGGTATCGGGGATATGGGTTATTTTGATGTACAGTTTGGTTTGTTTATACTCAGCGGTATATTGTATTACCTTTTTATATATATATATCAGTTTCATGTTTTGTTTTAATCTATCGGTGCCTTGTTGTAAGATCAGTGAAATTGTTGTCAGGCTAGGGTCAGGATCCATTGTGAGATCCTAGCCCAGTAGCACTCCGAGTCCTGCGGAGTTGGGGTGTTACAGACAAAATGGAAGCGACTTTTTTTTCCTGTTATTGTTTTTTGTTAGACCACCATGAAGGTGCTGTAGTTTTTTTAGCAGAAGCATGGTTTATTTATTTTTCATGTATGAGAGCTTGGTTCTAATAACTTGTGCTCGATGATATGCTTATTAGACGCATATGTTTTGTTATTTGGTATTTTCGATGAAAGCCTCTTCTTCTAAACTCCATTATGTGGACGATTTCTTGTTATTTGGATTTACTTTCTGAGGTTGAGATGTATTGTTACATATTTGTCTTGTATTTCATTACAACACTATGGAGGTGCAGATGTTTTTTAGCAACAATCTGATTTATTTCTTATTCCTGTATGAGAGCTTGGTTATAATAGCCTATGCTCGATGACCCGTCTTATTAGACGCAGATGTTTTGCTGTGTAGTATTTTCAATGAAAGCCTCTTGTTCTAAACATCATTTTGCGGGCGGTCTCCTGCTATGTGGATGCGTTTTTTGAGGTTGAGATATACTGTTACATAGTTTCTTATCTGTGTCCTGCTATTTTGATGTATTTTCTGAGGCTGAGATGTACTGTTACATATTTGTCTTGTATTTCATTACACCACCATGAAGGTCCTGATGTTTTAATTAACAACAGTCTGATTTATTTCTTTTTCATGTATGAGAGCTTGGATCTATTAGCCTCTACTCGATGATTACGTTTGTGTAGATTGGGTGATATAGTGTTTGTAATTCATCAAAATATATGTCAAACGGTACTGGAGCAACAATTTAGTCCTCTACTCGATGAAGCTTTTGAGAAGTTTTTACTCAAATCCTTGCATGCATGTTTTCTTAGCTCGATTAGGTCGTGGAGAGGAGTCTAGGATCAATGGTTGGTGTTTGGAGAAGACCCAGCAAGGTGAGAAGGAAATTGGAGCCAAGGATCCACAGTCGAAGACGAAGAAGACGAGCTTCTGCAGCGTGACCGCGGGGGCGGATCATCAGAGCCGCAGGTGCGGATCAAGGCCACCGCAGGGGCGGCGCCAGGAGCCGCGGGGGCGGCGGCAGGAGCTGTAAAGGTGGCGCCAAGAGACGCAGGGGTGGTGCCAGGATGCGCAGGGGCGGCGCCAGAAGGCGTCAGGATGGGTCAGGATGCGCAGGGGCGGCGCCAGGAGGCCGCGGGGGCGCCAACTTGACTCCGCGGCTGCGTTTTCTTCAACAGTAGGCTCTCTTCTCCCTTCCTCTTCGTTCCTTCCTTATTTATGTAGCTGTACCATGTTAGTAGCATGTCTAGGATGGCCTAGAGTAGCTTGAGAATGTCACTTAGTAGTTGTGAACCTAGGAGCCCTTAAGGCTCGATGTAGTTGATGGTTGCAAGTGTGATGAGCGTGTTAGACCTCGTAGGCTTTTACTTTGTTCTTGGTTGTTGAGTATGATCATAAGAGAGTTAGTAGGATGTTGAGAGATCTCCTCATGCGTTGAGTGAGATGTGAGTATGATAGATTCTAGGATGCGGTCCTAGAATGAGAGTCAAATGATCTTGCGTAGATCATTTGTGTAGAAGTCCCAGACTTCTTGAGTTGAGCGGGTTTTGATGGATATCTTGTTGTGAGCAGGTTGTATGCTTCTTCCCAAGGGAAGCGAGAGCGTTTTGTGAATTAGCGTTTGGGACGAGGTAAGTCTCCGGACTTACTTAGCTCGTATTTTACATATTAGCATCGATGTGTGTTGGTGGTGTGTGTTTGTGTTATTGTTTATGTTATAAAAAACTAAACCGGTAAATAGGATCACTGACCTTATATTATTTTGGCCCAAGTGTACGATAACGGGCGGTGACATCATCTGCCTAGCTCTTGCGAGAGTCTAGGAGGTTCTCGGCGACTAGCCCGTGCGGATAGACGGTCGGATGCATCGGTACCATTCCTTGCCGGTAAGTAGGGACCGAGGTGAGACCACGGTGGTTCTCGTGTCACAAACGTACGTTGAATTAGAACGAGATACAACTTAATAATAAAAAAGATAATAAACCGGACTTGTGTGTTTTGGAGTATGTATGTGTTATGTGATATATGTGTGTATGTGCCTTTGTAACACCCCAAATCCGTAGGACTCGGAGTGCTACTGGGCTAGGATCTCACAATGGATCCTGACCCTAGCCTGACAACAAGTTCACTGAATCTTACAACAAGGCACCGATAGATTAAATACAAAACATCAAACTGTTATAAGAGTATCAAAAGGTTTATACAACGCTGCTGAGTATAAACAAAACATAACGTATATACATGGTCAAAATAACCCGTAGCCCACGAGTACAACCCCAGTGTACGGAGCCCTCAGCAGATCGCCCACTCTGGATCACTCTACAGCTCTCCTATCCTGCAAAGTATCTACAACATGGTATAAAACCGTTAGCTAACCATACACATATATAAGAAGATGCAGGAGCACAAACAGACATCAAAAAGTACTAAACACCTCATCATGATATCACGCATTTACCCGATTTATTATCTTTATAATCATAGTCCCACCTCTCGTGTACCCTATGGGAGTGGACAGGTGGCCGGCCCACTGAGCCATACTGGCCTGCCCGTAGGGAACCTCCAGACTCCCGGCGGGATGAAAGGACAAGTTTTCACGGCCCTACAATGGACAATCAATAGACCATAGGTCGGTAATAACAATATCATAACACGGGCTATCAAGCATATACACACACCACTCATGCACACATCCAATATAAGGATGGCAACTAAGTAAGTCCTATTGACTTACCTCAACCTCGGGAGTCTCAAACTCAAACTCAAACGGCTCCGCTCTGGAGATCAACACAGCCTAAACAAGGTATAACACCTATATCACACTCATATCCATAACAGGGGTCACACCTAGACCCAAGGGATCCATAAGGGTCATATTCTAACTCGTAAACCTCGAAGCCGTAACCGGCATAAATGATACCGTACTCAACCTCATTCTATCCTCATACTCGTACCAAGCATGCTACTACCGCTCATACTAGGAAAGGAAAGGATCTACCTAACTCTAGGTAGAACCGGAACAAGATGCACCTGCGTGAAGGAGAGACGCAAGGGCGGAACACAGGCGACCGCAGGCGCGGCGGCACTCAGCCGTGGGGGCGGTGACAAGGGCCGCTGATAACGCAGGCAAGGCGCTGGCTCTGGCGCAGGCGCTGAGACAAAGGCCGCGGGGGCGGTGGCTTCTGGCCGCAGGGGCGGCGACAGTGCAGAAGATGATCCCGCGGTTCTTCTTTCACTCTTCACGTGATCAATTCACGTCTTCACTCATCCAAAGTTACATACAAGTATATACATACATAAACCCACATCAATACACACCTATACATGCATCTAAACCTAAGCTAAAGAGATGAAATCAAGGAAAGGAAAGAGAGGAAGCAAGAACACTTACCACCTTGGGAGTTCTAGGCTGCAGGGGAAGATCACACACCTCACTAGCTGGCCTCCAAGCGCAGCATACACACATCCATCATCAACATCAACATCAAGCCACACAACTCTTCCAAACTCAAGGTGAGACAACACAAGATCAAGGTGGAGGAAGGAGAAGCAAGGAGGACGTGCAAGGGCTGGAGTGAAAAGTGAAGAAGAAGCCCTTGATCAGCCAAGGGAAAGAATAAGAGAAGGAAATGGTAAAGCCACGGGTCAAGGAGTCAACAAAAACGGCTGCAGCCGCGGGAAAACCGCAGGGGCGGTCCCCTGAGCCGCAGGAGCGGAAACCCGCAGGGGCGGCACCCCAATCCGCGGGTGCGGCTAAGCCACAACTCGGTCAAAACTAGTCTCGGCTAAAGACCAAACTCGGTCCAAGAACTAAGGCTCTTACAGCCTTCACCTCTTTTCTAATGCTTCGAATATGAGCTAACGGTTTTAAACCGTTGTATAGATGCCTTGCAGGTTAGGGACGCCGCCGAGTGAGGTGGAGGAGTGGACAGCCGGGGTCTCCGTACATTATAGGACGGGGACGTTTTTGGGATATGTCTTTATATGTTGGATTATGTTGTATGGTTTAGATTTCCTTATCGGAGTTATGTCGTTTTGAGGACTCGGCTGAGTTTCCACCTTGTATTTTTACATTTCAGTTTTCCGCATACATTATAAACGGTTTGAGTTTTGCCTTTATTTGTGCCTTGTTGGAAAGGTCCGGTGAAATTGTTGTCAGGCTAAGGGTCGGGACCCATTGTGAGGTCTCGCCCGTAGCATCCCGAGTCCCGAGGATTTGGGGTGTTACAAACGATGTTCTTTATCTCGTTTAGTTTTTTTTTTATATAGTTTCTATTGAATCAATTACTTTATTAAAAAAAAATAATATACATTTCTCTTTCGATTATGTCATTAATTTTAACTTTGATATAAACATTAGTATTTTTGTATTTAAGTTTTTTTTTGTTTTGTTATGATTGATATGTTGTCAATATGGAATTTCATGCATATAACTAGTTCGAGTCAATGCTTCTTATGATTTATATTACATAATGTTTTTTTAAAAAAATATATGATTACTTTTGTGTAAATTAATTATTTAAAACACGTATATAAACGTTATTGGAGCAACATTTAGTTCTTTTTGTGTAAATAACTTTTCGGATTGTGTAAGATAGAAAATTATGTAATTATAAAAGATATTTTATCATATATATTGTTTAATGATACGGTGGTTACAAAATAATATAAGAAAATATATTTTGGATATTCAAATCTAGGGGTAAAATATATTGTTTTGTTTATGGAAATTATTCCATATTCAATATTCGAGTGACATTGGTTGTAATATAAAAAGAACATTGAGTTCTAGAAAAAAAATTATTTGAGTCTCTTAGATACTCATATTAGAATACTACACAAATTATACATATATTCATAAGTTTCTATGGTATGCATATATCTTTAGCTTTTGTTGGAAATAACGATTGGACGTCAGAAAAGAAGTGGAAGGTTTAAATTGACCTACCACTTCTCTTCGGATGTCCAATCGTCAAATCCAACATAACATTCACGTTTTGAACCGAGTTGAATAAAATGTAAGTTATGGTTTGCTTCTCTTTTTTTGTAAACAAAAGCATACACGGAATTTGTATACATGAATTCTTGTAAATAAAAAACTGTATGTTTATTTCTGTGATTAAGGTTTTTGTTTTCTCGAAAGTGGTCGTTCTTGTCTTATCGTGCACGTGAGAAATCAACATTTAAGTGTTGTTGAAACATGTTCTCTAACTCATTTAGTTTTTGTATAGTTTCTATTGAATATATATATATATATATATATATATATATATAGAGAGAGAGAGAGATAGAGTTAGGATCATGTAGGAACCTCTTTTAGGGTAGGGAATATGGACTTATAATAGCCGTTGGATTAATACAGATGAACGTCCAAGATTTATGGTAATAATTAATGAGAATATTATATTGCCTCTAATAGAATTATGATAAAAACATTTTAACGACTAAATATTCTCTATAAAATATAATAACAACCTAATATGAAAATAAATTATTTAGAACTGCTCGTTAAATTTGGTCGTTAAAATTTGTAATATGGAAAAAATGATGGTTAAATTTGGTCGTGAAATATTTCATAAGAAATTTGATCGTTAAATTAATTTCATATTGGGTCGTTATTATATTTTATAGAGAAAATTTGGTCGTTAAAATATTTTTTATATAATTAATATAGTCATGGTTAACATTTTGTGGGTCGTTAAATCTTGGATTTTAAATATTTTGTGGGTCGTTTAAAATTTCATAGAGAAAAATTGGTGGTTAAAATATTTTTTTTCATATTTTAACTACCAAAACAAATTTTAACGACCAATCCTAACAAATTTAACGATCAAATTTCTTATAAAATTTATTAACGATCAAATTTCTCTATAAAATATATTAACGACCAAATATATTAACGATCAATTGCTTCAACGTTTATTTTTGGATATCCAAAAATAAGAAATATGTTTTTCCAAATTTGTATCTTATTTAATGAATGAATAATGAAAAATGAACAATCATGTGATTCTTACCTTGCGAAGCTTATTATGCACCTTTCATCATGAACGTACAAATTTTAATTCAACGGATCTTAGGAGTTCTTATTCCCTACTCTAAGGACTGTTCCTACGGATCCTGACCCTATATATATATATATATATATATATATATATATATATATATATATAAAGCTTTAATATATATATAAAATATTGTCATCAACGTCCACTAACACACTGAGATCAGAAGGCAAGAAACGTAAAACGCAGAAATCAATCTCATTCTCTGGTCTTATACCTGCTAACCAATGTGCAACCTCATTCCCTTGACGTCTGACTGTCGACTAGATGGAAAAATGTTGACGATATAAAATGTAATGACAATATAGAATGTTGACAATATAGAATTTCTTGCATGTAACTAGTACAAGTTAATGCTTGTTTATCTTTCTATTACATAAAGATTTAAAATGTAATGATTACGTTTGTGTACATTGGGTAATAATGTGTATGTAATTCGTCAAAATATATGTATAAAAGATACGGGAGCAACAATTTCGTAATTTATGTGTAAATAAATGATCACATTGTGTAATATAAACAAATTACGTAATTATAATTAAATATTCATCCTAAAATAGTGTTGAACACGATATGATGGTTGTAAAATAATATATGAATATATATTTGGATTGTCATATGTGGGATAATATATTTTGTATTTTTATAAAAATTATTAAAGATTCAATATTCGAGTGACATTGGATTTGTTTATGAAATGGAACATTGTGTTCTAGACAAAATAATGTGAGTCTCTTAGATACTCATCATTAGAATACTACACAAATTATAGATATCCAAGTTATACATATATTACTAATTTTATATTGGTATCACATATATCTTTAGTACCGTTGGAAATAATGATTGGACGTCAGAAAAAGGTGGTAAGTTTCAATTGACCTATAACTTTGTTGTGACGTCCACTCATCATATCCAATATAATATTCTTGCTTTGAATCGAGTTAAATAAATTGTAAGTTTTGGTTTGTTTCACTTTTCTTAAATAAATTCATACATGGAACTTGTATAAATGAATTCTTGTATTAAAAAATTGTTTTGTATATGTGTGATTAAGGAAATTTTTTTCTCATAAGTGTTGTTGTTGTCTTTCATGCACGTGAGAAATCCTCGTTTCGTGTTGTTGAACGATGTTCTTCAACTCGTTTAGTTTTTTTTATAGTTTCTATTGAATCAATTACTTTATATATATATATATATATATATATATATATATATATATATATATATATATATATATATATATATATATATATATATATATATATATATATCCTTGGATTGTGTAAGATAAACAAATTATGTAATTATAAAAGATATTTTATCATATATATTGTTAAGAGATATGGTGGTTGTAAAATAATATAAGAAAATATATTTTGGATTATCAAATCTAGGGTAAAATATATTGTTTTTTTATGGAAATTTATTCAATATTCGAGTGACATTGGTTTTAATATAAAAAGAACATTGAGTTCGAAAAAATTATTTGAGTCTCTTATATACTCATATTAGAATACTATACAAATTATACATATATTCATAAGTTTCTATGGTATGCATATATCTTTAACTTTTGTTGGAAATAATGATTGGACGTCAGAAAGGAAGTGGAAGGTTTAAATCGACCTACCACTTTTCTTCGGACGTCCAATCGTCAAATCCAACATAACATTCACGTTTTGAAACGAGTTGAATAAAATGTAAGTTATGGTTTGTTTCTCTTTTTTTTGTAAACAAAAGCATACACGGAATTTGTATATATATGAATTCTTGTAAATAAAAATTGTTTGTATTTGTGTGATAAGAATTTTGTTTTCTCGAAAGTGGTCGTTCTTTGTCTTATCGTGCACGTGAGAAATTTGTAAGAGCCTTAGTCTTTCGGACCGAGTTTTGTCCTTAGCCGAGTTTGGCTTTGGCCGAGATTGGCCTTGCCCGCACCCGCGGCATGTTTGCCGCCCTGCGGGTTTCCGCTCCGCGGCCCAGGGAACCGCCCCTGCGGTTTCTTGCGGTTGCAACCGGTTTTTGTTGACCTTTGACCCGTGCTTTACTCTTTCACTTCCTTAACCTTTCCCTTGCTTTGACTTGTTGAGCAAGTGTTTCTCATTCCCTTCACAGCCTCCCTACGTCCTTCTTGCTTCTTCATCCTTTTCCTTGATCTTTCTTGAGAATCTCTTGGTGTTGCTGGATGTTGTGTGCATGTTTGCTGAGCTTCAGAGGCCAGCTGAGAGTATGTTTTGCACTTCCTTGGATGATCACAACTGTGGAGGTGAGCTCCTTCCTCCTTCCTTCCCTTTCTTTCTTGTTCTTCTTCCTTAGCTTAGGATTAGATGAATTGATCATAGATTAATGTTGGAATGTGTATGTATATGTATGTGTGTGACTTTGGATGAGAGAAGACGTGATTTGATCACGTGAAGAGCCGAAGAGAAGCCGCGAGATTGCTTTCTGCATCGTCACCGCCCCGCGCCCGGAAGACGCCGCCCCTGCGGACGATGTGCCATCGCCGCCCGCGCCGTGCCCGCGCCTTACCTGCGTTGCTTGCGCCCCTTGTCACTGCGCCTGCGGCTGCTCCCTGTCGCGCCTGTGGGTTGTCTATTCCACCCCTGCGTCCCTTGCTCACGCAGGTGCGTCTTGTCCCGGGACTACCTTTTGTTGGGTAGCTCCTTTCCTTTCTTAGTATGAGGGACTTAGTACCATGCTAGGAATCGGATGTTGATGAGTATGATATAGATATGCGGTTACGGCTTTGAGGTTTACGAGTTGGACAAGATCCTTATGGATCCCTTGGGTCTAGGTGTGACCCCTTTGTGTGATAGAAATTTGAT